>VZRX01013182.1:25960-67812 GCA_013398075.1 Notiomystis cincta | reverse complement strand
GACCCCGCCCAAAAAAAAAAAAAAAAGCACATCAAAATTTTAAAATACAATAGTTCTTGAGCTTTTTACAAAGAAGTGAAAAAAGCTACTAACTGGTTTTCCCATGAGTCCATTGCAAATTTTCACTTTGCATGCTACCTTCTGGTTTTTCCAGGATATCAAGCTCCACTGACGTTTAGACCATGCTGAAAGACATATTTACTCAGACTTATTCTGAAACTGGCAAAGGTGGTAGAATTGCCTCTTCAGTTGTCCATGGTAGAATTGCCTCTTCAGTTGTCCACACTCTGCTTTTCAGTTAATTTTGTCCTACGTCTCTATGTAATAATACTTTTAGTATATGAGTAAAATTGTTGTACCCTGAACCATACAGATGATCAACATAACGAAACCTAGCTTTTATCAGTTTGAGTCTCAGACAAGGACTCCATGCACAGTCCCTTTGGATTGTGCTTGGGGTCCATTACTTTCCCCGGATCTTTTACCGTGTGCTGAGGTAAAAGCCCTCCTAGGACACATGGTGGGAAAGTCAGTATTACATCGGAGTCCAGTCATACCATACATGGTCAAGTGGGAATACATTTTCCCAACTGAATGTGCCCCATTCCACACAGAGCTGAATATTTGGCTTGTGAACACTCATATAAGTCAGACTGGGGAACTAAATTTGGTTGAGACAAAATTTTATATCTATATAATAAAAGCAAAATTTTCCCATATAATTTTTCTCCCGAGTAAAAAGAAAGAACAAACTTGGCAAAAATCATACTAGCACTGTGTAAAATGGTTTGACTAATATTTGGTCTCTCAACAAGTCACATGCAATGAAAACATAAACGAATAAAAAATATTAATAAACCCATAATACAGGCAATTTGGTGGCAATTGAAAGTTCCAATGGTTCCATACAGCTCCATCTCATCTGTTGATAGGTTCCTATCAAGAGAAAAGTGAACATTTGTCCCTCTACAGACCAATTAATCAAAAGAAGGAAAAATCCATCGAGTGCTGATGTGATGGTCCTGTGTCTACCACAAAGATAAAAAGGACTAAGGGAAAAAATGATTTTCACATCTTGTCTGTGAACTTTCCTGTGTAAATAAGTAATTTACTCTTTCGGTCTCTCATAAGTACATGTAGCACACATTTACTATCTTGCTTAGATAGTAAGTGGGGGTCTAAGATAGAACTGCATATCAATAAATAAAGAGTAAGATCTACAACTTTCTAGTAATCTTAGACAAATGAGCTCAAGTGAAACCTAGGTTAAGGAAGAAGAAAACTTCAACATTGTGCTTCCATAGCAAAGGGCTTTAGAAAACATAAAGCAGACCAGCTTTTGATTTCCCAGTTGTGAACATGTCAACACTTGAGAAAGTTACAAATTATCAAACAGCAACTATCAGCACAATATATACCTTTATCTCAGATGGCATTCAGTACTAAACAATAAAAAATGTGAAATCCTCATGACCAGACAATTTCATTTAAAGAAATGGGTAGATGTGTATTATAACTCAGATTGCTTTCATGCCTCTCTATGCTGGTACATCCCGTTAGCACAAGACTTTAAAAAACATTGCAAATCCATATATTTGATAATATTGTTACACCAAAATGGAGCCATTGTTGTAGAAAAAGGTATTGAAGACAGTAACACTGCAAAATATTCTTTTTATGTGCAGATGGTGTCACTTTCTGATAGGACATGCCATGCTTTTGGCTTTCCATCTCTGATTAGACTGACATCAGCCTCACTCTCTACCAGGCTGGTTTTCAGCTGTGTTAGTCATCTTTTCATCTTTCACATTATTGTTTCTTGCAGTTTGTTTTTTTTTTTTAATCACTTTGAAATTCATTGATTCTAATGAGTTTTAGATTAGAAAGTGTTTTCTTTCTTTATTAAAATAAAAAAAGGCATTCTGACCTTAAGACTAGTTTATTGAACCTTTTTTTTTTCCACTTCGGTAGAAAAAAGTTAAGTGTTATTACCTTCCCTCCTCCTCAAGAAAGAAAATGTTCTTGTGCCTCCTTGATTATCTGCATAGAATGTTTAGTTTGAATGCTCTGTAATAATGTAAATACGACTCAGAAATGAGGCAGACATGACCTTACCAGCCTTCCAAATTGCTATTCATTCAGGCCATCTAATCTTGTCTCATTAAAGCTTGGTAGGCACATCATCTGTAGAACAGTTAGAGATCTGTTTTTGCATCATGTTCAGAATAATGTTCTTGCTTACCCTGCTTATAGATTTAACTCAGAAACAAAACAGATGACAAAAATGTCACATTAACTTACAGACTCCATGAATGTCTCTTCAGCATCTAAATGGATATAGAAGGGAACTATTCAGAGTTTCTTACATAGTGAATGAAACTCAAAAGCTCCAGTACCTTCTGAGATACAGACCTGAGAGAAAATAAATTTTCATCATGAGGTTGAAGGATTTAGAAATGTATCCTGTAACTGTTGAGAGATTTCTTCAAAGAAATAATATTCATATTTTACTTAACTATATATATATACTTATTTCCTATATCTTATCCTCTGTCTGAAAAAGAAAAAAAGAAACTCAACAAAACAGGAATACTTTGCCTTAATGAGTACCTCAAAGGTTTTTTAGCATCTAAGTACTGATGTCTTGTTCTGAGACAATGATAATAATAATGGTAATGATAAACTATGGTTATGATTTGACCAACAAGAATAAAGGAGTGTGATCTTAGATTAAAAGAAATGCAATATGTGAAGAGCAAAAATACTGTACCTTTTCTAAAATATAACATGAGCTCGGGGAAGAGAAGAACAAGAAGAAGCATAAAAGTAAAAAAATTATCTTAATCATTATGATATTTTTTAAATGAACATGGTAGACATAGGAGAAAGGCTGGGAGTGGGATAAGAGTGAGAAGTGGAATGAATTTCAGGAGCATCTATTTGTTCATGTGGAGACTCAAGAGCTTTTTGGGTTTTTTTCCCCACCAGTTCCAAAACCTTTTCATTCCCATATGCTGGTGCCCTCTTTCAGAAAGGAATCAGTACCTTAGCTATTACTAATGCTGCTGAATCCAACATGGATGGTAAATTATTTCTGCAGCAAAGGAGAAATATTTTACTCTGTTAAAATATTTACAGGTATCCTCAAGTGTAAAAATCTGCCCCAGTTTTAGAACATGAAATATACCAAGACAATACTTAACAGTTGGACAATTAACTGAAATCTACAAAGTTCTCACATGTACTTTCTGTTTGCATATTTAAATATAAGTGTGACTCTGTTTGTAAATATTGCAATCAGGGAAGGCTCTTTCCATAAAAATAATGGGGTTCAGATTCACCAGAACTAGAATCCTTAGAAAAATCTTGTTTCCCTCACATTTTATGCAAGGATGGAGCCCAGGTCCATCAGTGCAAAGCAAGTAACACCAGCAGAAGTATACTGTGCTTGTGGATATGTCCCACCAACTAGACAGCCTTAGAAGTGAAAGTGACCACAGCACATGCACAATTTTATATATTTCAAAAATCTAGTTTCTCCACTTGAAGATAGACAGGTGCTTAATCTTCTTTTCCAATACTAAATGTGATAGCATAAAGCTGAAAAACATGGAGAATCTTCACCTTTGACAAAAGAAAGGGTCATTCCAGAGCAACTACAAATGGCTGAAATTATTTTCTTGCTTCAAATGAACATTATTTCTGGAGGTGTGACCACGATTAGGACAATTACTGCTCTCCAAGATTGCAATAACAGATATGGAAATAGATCTCAGCAATTTTGTATTCTGTTAGTCTTCAAATTCATTATATACAAACAGGAATGCAAATATATCTGATTGGTTCAGTCTCCAGTTACTTTGAACTGTGTGTCAGAGATTCTTGTGATGTAATCTATTTTTCTGTTACATATTTTTTCTGCTTTGTCTCTTTTCCATCAGGATGTTTGGGTTAATAATGTGTTACTTTTAAAATGGTCTTAGTTGGTAAACCAGAACTTTGAGTAACACTGTCTTTTGCATGTCACCTTTTAACACTTACATCATTTCCCTCTGTGCTGTCTTTTCATTCCTCTTATCACCTTAGCAAATGCAAATGAAGTAATTATCTAGTTAAATTCTGAACAGGCATTATTCATTTGAGAAATCGTTACTTTGTAGTGCTAAGGAAGCATTTTTTCCCCCACCTTTGGCACTTTACAATAAACTCATTCTGATCTAAATTGATTGCTCTGGGATTATCTTGGAGTCATTAAAATAATGCTGTATTGACTTTCACTAATGTCTTTAATTAGCAATTTAAAATTTCAACATTTTGAATTAAATATGCACAGGTATAGCTCATTTTGGCTGTATATAATTTTGATATGACTTTGATTCAAATATTATTTTGAATATTACATAATTGGTCTCAGAACTAGTTATGGTTTTGGTGGAGTAAAGATGATGGCAGCAAGGAGGAGGGGAGCACCTTATAGGTCTTGAGATAGGGAAACAAAGAGAAGAGCAGTAGGTGGCCCATCCTCCAGAAGTGACTTACCTACAAATGGGTTGTGAATTACAACTCCAAACAATTCCTTAAACTCTGTGTTACATCATAGTTTTCTGGTTGATTTTCCACCCAGTTTGTATCTATATACATGGCAACTGAAGGCAAGAGTATTTTTTTCATGTGCAAGAAAATATGATGTTTTAAGCGAAGGTCTTGTAAAATTTTACATGAAGGGCTGATTTGGCTACCCTTAGTAGTGAAACTGGTGTGTTTGATTTCAGATCTAGGAAATATATGGTTTGATCTAGGAAATATATTTATGGTTTGAATCTTTGTTTTGTTAACCTAGCAGATAAGAAATATCTTTTGTGATAGCTTCTCTTAAATTAAATTTTAAATTTGAAGAGAGGATTAAACATTTTAGACTCAATTTTTCTCCTCCTTATTTACTTCTATAGCATTTTAAGTATTTAATCTTTGTGTGAGAACATGAAGTATGCCACAAAAATATCACGTTATTCCATGATTTTTTCACATCCTTGTTAACATTTACATTTCATGGGTTCTCCCGATCTCTCTGAAACTAGAAATGTTCTAATTTCTTTCTGGACCTCAGTAGCTTTCTGGACATGTTCTTGGACAAAAGGCTCTTGGCTGAAGCGGGGAAGCTGAAACAGCTTATCTCCAGAGATCCCTTCCAACCTCAACCATTTACTGATTTGTAAACTCATTAGTGTTTGAGGAAAGATTTGAAGGTGGCTATGTTGCTGGTAGATATAATTAACATAGTTTTAATTACTGTTGAGTTATTTAGTTTGTTTGCTTGTTACAGGAATGTCTCATACATTGAAAAATGAATGACCAACAAAATTACACCACCAGCTGTTTTATAGAGCTTTTCTTACAGAAGTGTATTGGGCATGAGTAGCAGTCTCCTGCATTCTTAGAGCAGTAACAGCATAAGTTCTGTCTAGTAAAAATTGCATTTTCTTAGTGAAAGACACTTAACCAGATGTTCAATAGATGTGAAAATGTATGCTTTGGATTTTTAGAGTCTGTCAGATGGGTAAAGGCTAAAGAGAACTGAGGATGCAAGATGTTGTAGTCAGAGATTATTTAGTCCCAATGGAGTCTGTGTTAGGTGGAGGAGGTAGTGTCTGTTGCTGTTAACCCAAATTCATTCAAAATGTTCTGTCTCAAAAACTTTAGTGGCAACTTTGAATCATTATAATTATATGATCAAGTAAATTCTTATATTTTTTTTTAAATTGTATGACTACTGACTTGAGAAGAATGAAAATTCAAGGACTTCCACATTTCATACAAATTATAATTAACATAGAAAATCACAGTCACATAACAAAAAAGGCCTTTTCCTCAGGATATTGCTATTATTAAATGTAAAGAAGATTTATGAGTAAGATTCATTGAACAAGAAAATACATCTCTGCTCCCTCTCCCTTTTGGACTTATGTAATGGCTTAAATTATCTACTTGTGCATATATATATTACCAAAAAATGGTTTGTAAGCAAGCTTATTAGAGTAGTTAGAGATCCAGTACCATGAATTATTTGAATAAGTGGTAAATTTAAAATTTCCTATTTTGTTACTTTTTTGTTTGTTTGTTTGTTTGTTTGTTTGTTTTTTAAACACCAACAGGAAATTGAATAGGTTAGTTCAGTGTTCTGAACAAATTGACTGATTATCTTTAAATTGAGTTGGACATAATTTCTTAGAGCTACTGCACTTTCTGTTAAAGTAGGGGTAAAGATGTGTATCTGTTAATCATAAGGATTTATATAAGCTGTCTATATGCATTTGTGTAGTTCATGAGCTTGACAGACGACACAAAATGTGGGAAGTCAGGATGCATTCTTCCCCTTACATTACACCAAAAGTTTCAATGACTAATACTTCTCAACTGGCTTTTAAAAGCCATTAATGGCTTTTCATGACCTCCTTATAGACGGTACATGGAGAGACAACACTTCTGCTGTGAAATTACAAAACATTGGAAATGTTCAATGTTTTAACGTGCACTCAAGCTGGGAAAATCAGGGAATAGAAGAGAGCTCTGGAGACCAGGGAAGCTCAGTTTTCCACTGTCTATGGTCTTATGGAGGCTGTTTACTTGTTCTCAAAAAAGAGGGAAAGAAGAGGTTTTCTTTCATACCTTTTTCAAAATTTCTACCTTTAGTGCCCTCAGTTGATGGCCTTGCATAATGGAGTGTGAAATAAATACAGTAGAGGAGGTAACTGATGTTTTTCAAGATGTGTTTTCCATAGCAAAAAATTTAAATTCCAGGGCAAGAAAGTGTTTTTCTTTTGTTTTTTCTGTTGTGTTCAGAAGTATGTATAAATCTTAGAAACAAAGTCTTAGAGTGTGTATGGGGATGTGAAAGATAGCTTTGACACAACTTGTATTGTTGAGCCTTTGTGGATGCTAAGAATCTGACCAATGATAAAAAAGGGTGTTCAGAATTTGAACTTTCAAAATTGAATTAATTAGAATTTTTAACTTATAGATAGAACTGCATTAACGAAAAAGTTTTTCTGTCCTCTGAACTTATTTTTCTGAAATTTCAATTGGCCTATCCTTAGTGGATATATAAATCAAAATACTGAATTTCTTTACGATTTTATCTGAAACATCAGATAAAGAAATGTGATTAAAATAATTTTTAAAACTCTATTTAAAAGATTTTTTAATTACTGGATTATATTTCAAAACATAACTTAAAATTTTAAACACTTTTAATATGGAGAACACAAAACAATGATTTTTTTTTTTACCATGTTGAGCTATTTAAGGGTTTTTTAAAAAAAGTCTAGACATGAGATTGAAATTACTTATTTCAATTTATTGATATTTTCAGACAGAATATATTATTTGGGGCAAAGAGAAAAGATCCAGTTCTCATTCCTTTAAATTTACAGGGTTAGCACCAAAGAAAACTAGACAGAACCTCTTTTTCTTAAGATTGTTGCTAATGCTCTTTATTGTTCATATTAAGAAAATAACAAAGAATACAAATTCTGGATCAATAACTGAGTGGATTGTTACTGAAGATTTATGCCATGACCATCAAATATAATCAATGTTGTCTTAAAGAATTCTGTTGTATTCATAAAATAGGGAATTGCCAGAACGATTTTTAGGAAGGTTGTTTTGGTGTCTTTTTTTGTGGTTTGGCTTGGTTTGGTTTTTAAAATAGTAGCAGTTCTGAGAACCTGAATGCACTGGACACCTATATTTGACTGTCCATCTCTGACAGTTATCACAGACATTTTTTTTTGTTGTAGACAGTTAATAAAATTTACATAAATTAAAATTATTACCATAACTTGAAATGAAGTAGGTGCTACTGACCCAAGGGACATCAAAATTTTACCCAAGTCCAGGATTCCTAACGTTCTTATTACATTTTCTAATGCATTCTTTGTTTTTCATAGAAGTCAAAGGATGAAGTCAAGGTTAACCTCGACAATGACATTTCAAATGGTGTCTTTAACAGCCCAGCAGTCTGTTCCATTCTGCTTTGCCCACTCACTCTCTAATTTCCAAGGGAATGGTTACTTATTTAGGCTGAGATTCTCACAGTTGGTTGCTAGCAGTGGAGATTGATCAATACCAATTTTTATAGCTATGTTTTTAAGATAAAGGTAAAATCCATTTATTGCAATTAAAAACTAATCGATTTTCAAATAGAAATTGGATTTAGGAAACTAGCACCACATGAAAATAGTATTTTATGAATAATCTGTATTTCATCCTCTCATCCTAGAAGTCTAAATGGATGAATATGCATTCATGAACTCTATTTTCAAAGGTAAATTTAAATGATCAGTCAGATTCTGCTGTCTAAATCACACTGTACATTTTTAATTCCTTACATACCTGACAATATGGAACTCTATAATCTCACTCAGATGTAACAGGCAGAACTGTCCACTGTCTGAGCTCAGAAAAAAATTGGCATTGTTGAGTCATTGCTCATTGGAATGGAACAGCAGATATTAGAAGCAGTCCAGCATCTGCCCCAAAGTCTTAATTAATAAGAAAAAAGAAAAAAAAAAAATTGCATCCAGAACTCAATATTTTAGGTGTATTCCTCAAAGGTTTGGTTGGCTGCAAAAGAAGAAAGATTATTTCTCTATTCCACTAGAGCGGGACCCTTTCCTCCCTGCAACAATTTCAACCTGAGATAATCATTTCTATTTCCAGGAAGCACTGTCTCTTGTTTA
The DNA here is from genome assembly GCA_013398075.1 of Notiomystis cincta. Taxonomy (NCBI): domain Eukaryota; kingdom Metazoa; phylum Chordata; class Aves; order Passeriformes; family Notiomystidae; genus Notiomystis; species Notiomystis cincta. The sequence continues at coordinate 59,074 of VZRX01013182.1, read as the reverse complement.
TAACATATAGCTGTAAGACAGTGATTCAGTGACACCTTAGAATCAGTCTGCAAAATAACAGTTTCCAAAGGTGATTTTTGCAAGAATGGCATCTAATCATAATCAGTCACCATTTATTGTCAATGAGTCATTGGATGTCACCAAATAATTGAAAGCAATTAATTTAAAAATATCTGGTATCAGTGGCATCTCTGAATGATGATCTCTACAGTTCATTATTACTCTTTGACCTCTCATTTCTCCATCTCCTACCAATCACTTTTCCCTTTTATTTCTGGAGTTTAAGAAAATGTAAATATAGAAACAATTTTAAATCTATACAATAAAATATACCATTTTCCGATACTCACATGATTAATAAAACATATTGATTCGAGCACTTCTCTGGTTTCCAATTCCACAGAAGAAGTGGGAACACTTATCATCCTGACTGCATATCTATACCTTTTTCTTCCATGAATCTGAATTACTGGAGGTAGTTGAAAAATCTGATATAAATCATCTCTGCACTGCTGGCCAATCTGTGTTTTAAGTTTTTCAGCATTCTGTAGTCCTCAGTGCTGCTCAGGAATGCTCATAAGGTAAATGACAAGGTCCTACTGTGGCATTAAAACATAAAAAATCCTTGGTTTAAGAAGGAAGGAAGCAAACAAGGATGTTCTGGGTATGTGTGTGATCACCACAAGTCACTTTCTAGGTGTTTTTACTTACGTTAGCAATGATGCTGAAGCTGAAAAAGCTTCAGTGCATTTCAAATGTGTCTATTTACCCTGAGTTATATTCTTGCATTTCATTGCTAATCTCACATTGTTTCGTAAAAAGGATTATTGTTTTCATTGACAGGTAGATTCTGTGAGATCCACTACAGGGTGTTGGTGTTGATACACTGTTCGTGTAGGAAATAAGGATATAGCATATAATATTAAAATGTGATTTCTCTCCCTTTCCCCTGCGTTTTTTTTTATCAAGAAGAAAATGTAATAGTTTATCCATCCTTCCCCTCTGGTATGATTTTCTGGCAGTTCAGGATGAATTCTACACACAGCTTGTCAAAGAATCATTTTGGTTGGTTGTGGTTCATCCACATAAATTGAATACTTCAAAGATTTTTCTCACTTTGACCTGAATCTCAAAATCCCTGCAGGAAACTGCATCATACAAAAAAAAAGCAGAGTGATCAGAGTGAATAATCTTGGACCATACAGAAGGGCTCAGAACTAATGTCTCATTGCTATTTGCTTATCTACACCTGCTGGCTCACCTGTGGGCCCAGAAGAAGCAAATTTCTGACAGTTTTAATGTAATATGCAGGCCTTAAAATCCTTCAAACTGCAACTTAAGATGAAATTGATGTTCTGTGTGCCACCTCTATCAGCATCTCTGTGTTAGAAAGAGAAGTCTCCCAAGCAGACTTGCACCCACAGGGGTATGTGTGCATATGTTTGTGATGGCTGTGAGGAAGGAGCTGCTTAATGCAAAAGGATGCAGCTCCACTGAAATCTGTGATTCTGCTCAATGTTGGTGTCAATTTCCCTATGGAAAAAAGAATACAGAAGGACCCTTTTCAAGCTTTTGTACAGAAACAGTGATGTTTGAAACGTGTTTAAAAAAGGTCCCTTGGAAAATTCTAGTCTGACTAAAAATTTTTCAAGAGCCAGTTTCACCTAAAATCCTTCTCTAAAATTACTGGAATAACATCTGTGCAGTAGCACTAGAATTATAAGGGTAAAAAGTAAAATATTTCCATTAGCTTGTAAAGGAATGTGTTACAAATATTTTATGTAACACAAGAAGTCCTAAATTTGGCTTTCATTCACATTCAACATGAAATTAAATATAAGACAACATGGTTTTTCATGGACAGAATTTAATTTTTTTAAATATTTATCTTGTACCTGGCTAAAATCTTATTTTCCTGAACATTAAATGAAAAGGATTATATGCAAAAGATGAAATTACTAAAATCCCCCAACCACAGCAATTTGTAAAAATTATGCCACTAAAATTATTAATGTGAATAAAATGTCATTTAAGACACCATTGTAATTTGTTCCTTAGCAGTACATATTTCTAACCTATCTGATACTGATTCAGTCCTGAAGCAGAACTCATGGCATTAGGCAGAAAATTTTCTTTTATTGCTTCTTCTAAATAATAAAACTTCTGTCTATGCTTCAAGGCTAAGTTTTAAGTAAAATTCATGTTTTAATTATTTCAGCAGGGGTATTTTTAAGCAGAATATGAGAGGCACAGAGAAAAACAATATTCTACAGTAAGTTTCATTTGAACATTTTCATAGCAGCTTATTCATTTCTATACAATGAAAAGCAATTCCAGTGTCAATGGGCTTGATTTGAAGCACTGCTTCTCTAAACTTATTATAATTTCACTGCTACTTATTGTTGTATGTATCACACTTTCATTAGCACAGAAATGGTGGCATAGAGTTTTGGATCAATAACCTTCAGTGAAAAAATTGTGATTCTTATTGACACAACTTTAATGAAGTAGCTTTGAAAAATATCATGTTCAGTCACCTGACAACATTTTTCTGAGTCCTTTACTTACTCATAAAAATCAGTGTAACTCTCTAGGAGTATGTGATACAAAAGAAAAACTGCCATTCTGAGTTCTGCCATTCCAAGTTCATGCTTTGAATTTTTTAAATTTTTTTTTTATATTAAGAAAAGCCCTGAAACCATCCAAAACATTCCAGAGCAATATTTGAACTATTCAATTTTAGGTTTTAGAAAGAGTACTTGAAATGGTTTTGGTAAAAATTCTGTTTAGACCATCAATTTTTAAATATATCTATTTAATCACCACAGTGTATAATAATATACATAAACATTATTGGAAAATGACATGGGTTCTGTATTTTCTCTTGCTAGGAAGGAGAATTCTATCAGAGGCTAGGGCAAGGAGCAGGACTCAATGTTTTGCTTCATTTGTTGCCATTCTTTTTTATTTGTGTTTTTTTTTTTCTTCTTACTTCTTTTGATGGAAGAAAGAACAATGGAGAGGCAAATATAAGTTGGTAAGTGATTTGAAGGTCATTCCCATGGGGTTGGAAAAGCCCATTGAAATCACACATTCTGGATTTCTTTAATAAATTCTAGAAAGACATTCATGGCTACATCTCTGCCTGCCCACTGAGATTTCTTTTTCCCAGCTGTCAAGTCCTTCTTCCAGAGCTTTATAATCTTTATTGTCCTAAAGGACTACAACTGCCTTCTTGATTCAAAGGCTTCTATGTTATCTTTAATGTAGCCAGAACCTGAACTATTAATTGAAATCTTTTCAGGGCACTGCAAAAAATGCATGGGTAGAAACAACAAAGTCACAATGACATTAGCTTTGAGGCTGCTAACTTCGACAAATCAAATAATTATAATTACTTCATCTGAAATTTTAGCTTTCCCTCCTCTATGTATGAAAATTACTGTCTTTCAATATGATGTAAATGTAAATCCTATTGGCATGACTCTGGAATTGTTCTCAAAATCAATGGGATGGCTGTGTGTGTTTAGGTAAACTGATAATTCTTGGCACTTTACTCAGTGGCATCTTTAGAGGAACTTCTTAAATAAATTGTGTTCTTTTAAACATTATTTTAATTTTTTAATATATTTTAATCTAAATTGATTTTTTTTTCACACAGGAAGGAGTCAAAATCCTAATTTGTGCTTTTTTGAGAGTGGAATGTCTTGGGGTTTTTTTTTGACTACTTAAAAACAACTATTTACATGAGTATATTTGGAGAGTGGCTGGTTTACACAGTTTACACAGCCAGAGATGAATTTGTCAATTTTGAATTTTATAGTTCTATACAAAGGGAAATCTGTACATCAAGTTCTGTCAAGAACTGATCATAGTTGTCATAGCACAACTAGTTGAAAAACCATTGATTGTAATGAAATATATTTATCATCTTAAAACTGCTAAAAGAAAATAAGATAAAAAAATCATTTATATAACAGCAAAAAGCAGAGTAATGTGTAACACTTCCTCTCTCCCTTTTCCATTCTTTCTCCCACTCCCTTTCCTATTTCCTTCAGACAAAGCCAGGCAATTACTCAAGGTAAGTGAGTTTTCTGGCAAGGGAACAGATTTCTGTTTTGTGTTTGCATAGTGCCTTCTATAATGCTTAGGCCGTAATGAGGGCTACGAAATACCACAAAGATACAACCAGAAAAGTAATTCCATCTGAGAAGAAGTTATGAAGCTTTATTCCTTTAATATTCATGTCCTGTAGTTAGATTTGTGGTTGTGCATACGAGAGTGAGCATATATTAAAATTTTCCTGTGGTCTGAGCATTTCTAATAGCTTTCCTCTATGTTGTTCTCTAAGGTTTAAAAAAGACTTGAGTCTGCTTAATGTAAGAGACAATTCCTGTATGGAAAATAAGGTACAGAAAGAGTTTGTCAAGAGTTTGTTTATATGGAACCAGTGATGCTTGAAATACGTGTTTAAAAAGGTCCCTCAGAAACTGCTGGTTTGACTCATCTTTCTTCCCTTCATTGAAGGCTTTATTAATAGTCTCTCTATATACAGTTTTCTATTTTTATGATGCTTACCTGATCATATCACCTACATCTCTGTTAGACACGAACAAAATTGATCAACAACTTCTAAGGGTTTCAGGGAGAAACTGGGAGAATTATTTTCTTAGGAAACCAGGCTACAGACCTATAATAATGATATAATAATTATTTTGCTTCCTATGTTTGCAAAGCAGAGTGGTGGAGTTTGTTTTTCTCGTTGTCACTAAGAAAATATAATATTTTTAAGTAAGAAATGGCAATATTCATCTAGATCTCACTTCAAATATAGCCAAGTAGTATAGACTTATTGAAAAGTAAACAAGAAGTAAAAATCTTGAAGCAAAGCAAGCCTATCTTTTTGCTAACGGGATTTCCTATCATGAACTTGCATGGACCCTGTCTTGCCAAAGAGTGGATGCTGGAAGTCGTGGATCTAGAAGGAATGTAGTGTGACAGACATATTTGTTTCTCCCCTTGGCTGGCCTTTGTTCAGCCCTGCCAATTCCATTTGACCTCGGCACTAGTTCTCCCTTCAGGGGCTGCACAGACCTCCCTCTACGCTCACTACCCATGAACATAAATGTTCACTCTGCCTATCGTAGTGACGCAGTACTGATCATTGAAAGTTTTCATGACTCATATTTTGTCCCCGTTTCACAATTTATGAACTCAGGCTAAAGCCTAACAGAGTTATTTCACAGGAAATTGGGTGTATGGATACTTTTGAGATTCTGGGTTTACATGTCTAATTTAAGCCATAGTAAGCTATCCTCTCTATCATTAGGCAGGCTTTAAGTAAGTAAAAGGGAGTATTGTGTTGTCAATTTGCTCTGTCATTTCACTCTGTTTAGAAAATGGACTGCCAAATCAACTCTAACACTTGCTTTTGCCTCCTTTATTTCTCTCCTCTGCACACCCCTGCTATTATTCCCTTTAGTCTGCACAGTCACTCAGGCTGTGCTTCTTCCCTTCTTTTGTACAATATGTCATCTACAGTCTGTAATTGTTTATCCTGCCATTACATACACCACAAGATTTTACACACAGTGAAGTGGTTGTTCTGGGTATAAAAGGAACTGTAAAAAGGAGTGTAAAACTTGTGAGGTATAACAGTAGAATGAGTGAAAGGCTTATGGATTTTATGTCTCTAAGTGCTTATGAAAGGATGGAAGGACATTGTCTGACTCCTAGAACTTACTTGCAAGAATGATTAAAAAGGTATCATCTAAAGCATGCTATTTAAACAATCTAGAGCAAAATTCCACACTCAGTAAAGCAACTGATACATTTTTGAAATTGCATGAATGAGGATGAAGGCAAAACTTGGTATGTAAAATCTAAGGATTCAATATTTCCATGACACTCTTCATTTGTAGGAAAATTGTGACACAAAACCTTGTGTCAGATTTTATTGATGACCAAAACTCAGTGATTACTCAGCAACCTGACATTCCAGTCAAAGTCAATCCCAACTAGTTTCAAGGCAAAGTAGTTGTGCACCACCTCTCAGAAAGGCAGAAGAAACCTTGAAGGCAGATAGGAGTGGGACACTCAGGTGCCACAGGATGGCAGGTTCCTCAGGGTTGGAGCTAAGGGGGCTGTCCCAGACCATGCCCCATGGAGGCTGCAGACTTTCCTTGAGTGACTTGATCCCTTCCTGCAGCCAAACGTAGCAGAACAAGCACTCTGGCTCAGCAAGAGGCCACCTGAGTCTTATCCAGACATGCTTTTTGAGAAATTGCATTTTATCCTTTATCCTGAATAAAAAGAAAATTCCCTTCCCAAATTCATAGATGTCTCAGGTAATCCACAAGAGTCTTTTCTTATCAGTCTCACTAAATCCATTGTTACACTGTCTATCAAGACTGGTAAGAAAAATCAAGTGTTTATCCACACAGAGTTGTGAAGTTGCTGGTTTTATTGTTATTTTTTGCATAAAGCATCTGTGTTCCTTTCTTGACTGACATCTTTTCCAATGTTTTTGAATGTGTGTTACTGTATTTTTGGGGTTTCTCTGAACAGCTCTGCAAGCAAAAATAAAATACTTTCATGCCACACTCCTTCACTCCTCCCTCCTCTTCCGCCCACCCCAGTAACTGTAACTGAATATTGTCATGTATCCCTTCCCTTGAGTCCGGTTGCTGATATTAAAAAGGAAAAATTACATCACTGTGGGACTTTTGAACATATTGCAAGAGTTGGCAATGTGCAACACAGGGAGGATAGCATTTTAAAGGATGCATTAAGGATGACATCTCCAAGAAATTATTTAGTCAATGGAAAAGCTCTCATAGGGAAGTCAGATAGCATGTTTTCCTATTTATGCAATGTGCATTGAGGAATATAGATTTCTACTAATTATTCAGTCTTAGGCATTCATAAATCAGCTGTTGAATAATCATTGAGACTTTTTATTGATACAAGTACTAGTAAATCTGCCAACATTCATCTCATCTCTTGCATTTGTTTTATTTTGATTTTAATCATAAGAATGCATATCAAATTGCCAAGAACCGTACTCTATGTATATCCGTTCAAGGTACTCTTTTATTTTTCTTCCACTTAAGAAGATGGAGGGAAACAATCATTTTAAGAAACAAGCATTTGTCCTACTTCTGTCATTAGGATTCTTCTGGATGATGCCAGATCCATCCTAGTTGAACTAATGGATGTAGGTCTAACTTGGATGGCATTTGTTCTGCATCCATTAGTGTCCTTTTTCCACCCAACATGTAATGCTCTTTCTCTCTACTGTTGGATTCTTTCAATATAAAGCTTTTTGCCCTCTAACAGAAGTGCACTGACGAATCATTCTGTGTTTCTTGCACTAATTTAAAAACCTCAATGAAACTCTTAATTTGCGGGATTTTAAGATTTGTTCCATTTTATAATTTGTGCCAGGAAAACTGATTTAGAACAAATTGTTGTGCAAGTCTTAGAACATATAGTACCTAATAACTTATTTTATATCATATATGAGGTCACTTTTTCATGAGTATTCTTTATATTGATTTAATATTTCCCAGAATACAGTACATAGTTCCAACCATATAATGTCACTTTCGTGACATACTGTTCACCAGCACCAAAATACCACTTTAAAAACGCTTCTGTTTGCTCTTCATTTGTCTCATTATTTTGTGGCTTGGATTTATGAGGAATAATAGTGCTAATATCCTAGCACATGTTTTAACATAATTGAAAATTCAGGCCAGAATATAAAATAGAGGGATATATGCAGAATAGTAGTCAAATGAGGGGAACAGAGTATCTGCAGTGTAGGTATGGAATGATTTATCATCATATGGTGTCTCATCAATAATGGGAAAGCTTTACGAATAGAAAAGTAAATTTCATCATGGACTCAGAACTTTTCAATATTTTATGATAATTTGAAATCCATTCATTAAAATTATGCATAAGCAAGATTTTCAAATAAATTTACACTTTGTTTAGGTATAGTTTATGTGAATATATAAAAATCTAGTATCAACAATGCTTTGACAATTTTTGCTTTCTGAAGTCAAGTTCAACTTCTTTCTTAGATAAGAGCTTAAATAATTATATTTGCAAACATGCCATTGATGATAGCAGTTAAAGAAAAGTATTTTGTAAGACATTTTTCTTATGTATTTATAGTCAAATATTTTGCTCTGTGGAGATTAATCACAAATACAGATTGAAATAATTACTGCACTGACTTCTTAGTCCTATGCAAATTCTTCAATTTGATTCAGAATTACAGATCCAATGTCTTTCTATCATTCATTCATCTGGTTTCTTTAAGGAGAATAAAGGTCCATTTTAGACTTTCAGTCATTTAGTTCTTAATTTGGTTTCTTAATCATATCCAGATCCAGATCTGGGCTGAAGTAAAAAAAATAGGCAAGAGTAAGGTAAGAGTAAATAGGAAGCAAGCAATTGAAGAACCATGACACATCATTTCGGAATTACTACTGCACAGGATTTAGGGTTTTGTTATTTTGGTTGATTGGTGTTTTTTTAAGGAGAACTGCAGCACAATTTTTCAGAGTTATTGTTTAAATAGGAATATATATCTTCATTCTTTGTTTTGTTAAGAGCCTCAATAGAAGACAAAACCCTCTTGTTTTCTCTGTGAGTTTCCAGTCAAGATTACACTACACAGAGAACATGCATTACTGTTTCAGCTTTCCATAGGTGAGGGAAGACATTCCCTGCGAACTTTAAACCCCCTCTAGATTCTGTTGTGACCAAGCTGTCAGAAGAACACTGCAAACAAAATTTGTTCCTCAGACTGTTTTCTTGCTAAGTGTAAGTTTTTCACAGAAGGCAGCATATTTATATACTGAGAGATCTACAAGAAAGAGTTGGATCTTAGAAGTCTCATAAAAGAAAGCAGTTTCACACATTGTAATCATTGCCCTGTACAAGGAGGTGCAAAATTCTGTGATTTTGAATTTATATTCCTCTCAATTAATTTGAAGGGAGTGTAAATTTGGCAATAGTGATCATTGACATGTAAAGCAAAGTAGAAATACATCTCTACTTCTCTTACATAACCCTTTGAGCAGTGAATTATATTTCTGGGTGGTTTATGATTTATATTTCTATAATTATTGGATTAAGTTAGAAGGTCAGTATAAATTCACACTTAAATTATTTGCAAATGAAAATTCTGTATGTTAATGAACAAATTTATGAACTCTCTGATAAAAAAATTTTCCGAGTCAATACAGTTTCTGATTATGATACTTGACTTGCTCAGGAAAATGAGATATTGTGAAAAATTACATGGCTTAACATTATTTTCTTCCAGTCTCTTTTGTTCCCTCTAGTGATGTGTAACATCGACCACAGGTCACTGCACATGTATAATTCACTTGTGTAAACTCACATTTACTTCTCTTGCACTGCTTTTGGAATTTTCCTTCTTGTTGTTCCTAAAGCATCTTGTTAGAGTTTACCACTATGCCAGCTTTAAATATATTGAGGTGATAAGGCAAAATTACATTCTCTGCAGTCAAGTACAGAAAAGAGAGAAAACCTTTGCTTGGACATTCCTTGTTCTCACTCTTAGCAAACTACCTGAATTATATAAATGATAAGTATTTTGAATTTTTGAATATTTGAATCACTGTGTATTCCAATCAAAAAATATTTTTTTCTCATTTTTCTAACAAAAAAAAATTAATCTTGCTTCTTTTCATTGCACTGAGAACAGACAACAATAGGATCTGTCAGATAACTAAGTTTCTAAGATGCTAAAAAATTTTTAAAAGGACATAATAGCATATCTACAGAGAAAGAAACATAAAATGGCAAAATAACTGCATAGGTTTCCCAAAGAGTTAAAATTTTTTGGTAGGTCTCTTCAGGCTCTTATAGATACTTTGTCTGTTTCTAAAAGGAAACACACAAGTTGTGAATGTGATATACCTGAGTGCTTGGAGCTTTGAAAGGTTGAAGCCCTTAAGTGATTGCTATTTTTATATCATGCTTATTTTAGTTGTGTAAAGAAAGTAATAAAGACTGTTGCTAGGAAGAAATAATAAAGTACCAAGTTCATATTTTATTACAAATGCAAATAAACCTTTACTTGTAATAATGCTTAATTTTAGAGAGTACTATGTCAAATTATTTACTAGTATACAAGATATATTTTTGATAGGTAATAAATGCTTTTGTAATTTCTTTTGATAGTCATTGAATTTGAAATAAAAGATGTGTTATCAGTGCCAGACAAAATGTATCAACCTTTGTTTACTTTAACAAATGTCAGTATTTCGAAAAGATCAGTCTCAGGTACGCTTAAGTCATGGTCCAGGATTGTAAGGTGATACCATAAAAAGAATGTTTATGTAACAACTGACCTTCTACTGCTGCTGCTGCTTCTTGTCTTGGAAAAAGAAAGCTGAGTGTTGAATACAAATAATGTATGAAACCCTGCTTAACTGCCCAGTAATTTCAGGCACTTCTCATTCTACAACAAGGGCACAAAATGTTGAGAGGTCCTGGAGATGCCGAAAAAAAAAAATAAAAGAAAGCTTTGCATCCTATTTATATAGGGAATGCAATATTTTTTCTCCATCTTTAATTTAAACAATTGCTTTTAAATATTTTACAGAACTGATCCCTAAAACTTTGAATCTACTATTAAGTATACTAAGGGATTGTTTACCTGACATAATTTTCCCTCATGCTTTAAGATCCATGCTATCAATGATTTTGTTAGCAAACTTTTCATTTAAGCAGCGTAGAAAATCAGAACTGAATTGAAATTATTTGGGATGGAGTTCTAGAAGGCCTGCTTAGCACCTGTGGGACTCCAGTGAGGTTTATGCTCTCCAAATTTACTCTAGCAGGGGTACAAACATGAAAAGAACAAAACACTGTTTGAGTTTTCCCTCACCAAGACAATGGAAACAAGATAAAATTTAAGGAAACATGCCAAGTCAACTTCAAAGAGTATCTGTGTACACAATGTGTACTCTACACATATTAATGAATGCAGTGTGAACACTTTCTTTTGTTGATTTTGTGTGTCTCTGCATTTTTTTACCAACTTTTATTCTTTGTTATTCCTCTCTGTACAGAGCCAAACCTTAATCTGGATTTAGAAGCACTTGTTTAGTTTACTGAAAGCTGCAGTTAAGCTCATTTGAGCCGTGATCTAATAAAAAGACAGCAGGTTTGGTCAGTTATGTGCTGTCAGTTTTCAGTACCTTTCCAAAAGAACAAACAGGATGGAGGACAAGTTCTTTCTTGATGCATGAAGATGAGAAAAATCTAAAATATATCCTACAGAACTAAAAGAAAGGCATACATGCCTACATGGATAAGCATATGTAGAGAAAGGGGATGATGAGCTGAGAACTCACTTTCACTACCATGGATGCCTCTACTTGAACTTGCTTTTGTGGATTGATTGGGCCGATTCTAATCATAGCACATTTGCCTTCCAGAAAATTTATATATTTGAGAAATTGCTCCAAGTTTTCTAGTGATTGATGAACATTTCCCTAGCCCACAGAAAACTTCTAGAAAATTTCCTTTTGGATTATATTAAAAAATTAAATAACTTGTAAGTGGTAACTCAGTCACACATAATTTGTGATCTACCCTGATGCCAGGTTTGCATGTCTCAATTTAGCATAGGTAGCAAGCACTAACAGTAGTATTTCTGGGGCTTTGCAGCAGTGACAAATAATGACAATACAAGGACAGACAGGAAATTTTGATTATATTAGGACATTTATAATCTGTTTTTGCAGCAAAGTTTATCCTTAAAAATATATATTTGTGTTGACTGCTGTTGTATTGATTTTGAATATACAACAGATCGGTGCAGTTGTTTGTTAAAACACAAAGTATAAGTTGAAATTATTGCTTTAGTGACAAAGCTCAGTATGAATATAATTTCAGGAAGCTTCTGTATATTTATCTACAAGGTTTCCAGTATCTGTGTCATTCTCCACAATGTTTTCAGTATCACAGTTGCAAAATATCTGGACTAAAATTAATTGAGTTTTTTTCATTCTGATTTATGCTTCCATTGATCTAATGTTCCATCACAAGGCATTCTCCATGCTGATGACATTTGATGAGTTAAATCACATTTTCTCAACTATCATGAGATATCAAATAATGCCTGCCAAATCTTTGACCTGAGATTTAAAGAAAAAAATTGGTTTACTTCTGCAGAGTTCTTTTTTTTTATCCAACAAATGGATTACAAAATTATTTTATATTTATTTTTCATCCTTTGTCTTCACTTTTTTTACTGTCATTTAATCCATAGGAAACTTTACAAAAACAATGGCGTCAGTTGTTTCCATTTCAAATATTAGTGTGAGTGATCATATCTTCAGATGTTTGTAATCCTTCTACTATAACTGCACTTAAAAAACAGCCACTACTAAAACCTTGAGGAGGAGACAAATAGAATCCAGTGGAAAATAACTGAATTAACATTCTGATTTATGCTCTGTAACACTTATATTCTTTTCCTCTAAAAACAAACAAACAAAAAAATCCATCCAGATCTGCTAAATGATCAGACATTTCTTTATTTTATTTGGTCAGGAATTAATTTTGTGAATATCCTAGATTTTGAAATTTCTTCTTATTTATTAAAATTTACTTTGTGTGCAGGATTGCACTGCAGATTCCAAGCAACTTTAAATCTAGGTTGTCCCTAGCTATTTGGTTTACTTTAGCCAGTTGTTATTTGGTGGTTGCTTTTGGTTTTTTTCCTTTAAACTTTTTTTGAGATGTAGCTGAAATGATTCTTGCTGTGCTAAAAAGGACAAAAAAACTGACAGCTCTTCAGAAGTCGTAATCTGTCTTGCCCCATATTCAATACTCCAGCCTTTTCTGCTCAGGCAGTGACTAGCTACTTAGGAACAGACATGGAAGAGTAGTCATTTTTAGCTTCCAGTGAAAGCATTTTTAGCTTCTTTCTTTGTGTTTCTTCACATTCTAGAAGTGACATGCAAGTTCAGCGCTCATTAGTTCAAGTTCTGTTACAAGCTCCTATTTATGTGGAGACTTCAGTTTGAAACAGCCCAACATTGCAAGAGAAAAGAACTGACACTTTTAAATATCTGTGCACTGACAAAATTGTGTAGTGAGGAAGCTGAATGAAAAAGCAACAATCTGTATTGGACTAGTAAATGCAAATATTCAGCCAGCTTTAGCATTCATATTCTTCAAAATTATTCTTAGAAAAATAAAATACTAAGAATAAAATCTTTCAAGACACAAGTTAAAAACTTCTATTTTTATTTTTTTTTTTAATTTTTTTATTTTCTCTCCCTGAAAGATTACATGATGATTTACAACTTAGGCCAATGTGGAGAGCAAAAGTTATATTGCTTATTGGCCAAAATCTTGACTCTTGGCTCAGCAAGCATCTGGAACCAATACTATTCCTATACTCAGATTAGGGGACAGCAGGGACACACTGGCTCTTAGTCCCAAAGGCAGCCCATGACACTGCCTGCTGGCACCTGTCACCCCTCAGCCTGGATTTGAGCAAATCGCCACAAGCATATGTCTCTGCTGGCAAGCAGTGTACCCCATCCAGAAGGCATTGGCTGCTGGTGCCCTTCACCCCTCTCCCAAAACAGCCTGGCAGGGTGTGTGCTTCTTGTCTGAGCTACCCTGCCAGTGTGAAGGTTGTACTTTTGGGTAAGCAGATGAGGATTTCTCCAGGTTTTCACATCTCATAAAGGGTTCAAGTCAAGGCCAGGAGATTTTTTTTCCTTTGAATAGCCCTTTGTTTAACATCAATCTCAATTAAAATATGAGTTTGGCAATATAACAGCAGAACTGTCTTTTGCATGTCCAAAATGTACTTCAAGAATGCCCTTTTCACTTTAGTATAAGACCATCGTGCATATCTTTTTCTCCTGTTAGTCTGTGCAATACAGTATATACAACTTTTCATTCAGGTTGTCAGTGACAATAAACACAGAACAGAGCAGCCTTCTATACTTTTACCTCATTTAAAGTGATAGTCCTTGCAGGTATTCACTTATAATTATATCCTAGTGTCATGGTTTGACTCTGGCCCAAATGCCAGGCACCACGAGAGCCGCTCGCTCTCCCTCCCCTGGCACAGCTGGACAGAGGAGGGAAAAGGAAAAAAAACCTAACGAATGTTTCACGAGTCAGATAAGGACTGGGAGAAACACTTCAAGGGCAAAGCAGTCTCAACTTAAGTTGCAAAACTGAATTTATTACTAACACAATCAGAGGAGGATAATGAGAAGAAAAATAAGCCCTTCAAACACCTTCTCCCCTCAACCCCTCCCTCCTTCCCACCGACAGCGCAGGCAGACGGGGCAGAGGGGTTTGGTCAGTTCATCACTGAGATTTTCTTCTGCTGCTCAGGGAGAGGAGTCCATCCCCTGTGAGACCGTGGGGTCCCTCCCATGGGAGACACTTCTGTGGAAACTTCTCCGGCATGGGGCCACGCTCAGGAGCTGCAGCCAAACCACACCTGCAGCTCTGTGAGCTCCCCCACGGGCACACAGCTCTCCCAAAACTGCTGTGGCCTGGGGCTCTCCTTCCATGGGTGCATCCTCCAAGGACAGGCTGCTCCAGCCTGGAAGCAGGGCCCTCTCTCTCCTCGGGGTCTCCTACTGGATCTCAGCCTCCTCCAGGCATCCACCTGCTCCAGCATGGGCACCTCCTCCATGGGCTTTGGGTGGATCTCTGCATTCCCTGTGGATCCCCATGGGCTGCAAGGGCACAGCTGCTTCACCATGGGCTTCACCACAACTGCAGAGGAATCTCGACTCCGGCGTCTGGGGCACCTCCTCCCCCTCCTTCTCCACTGGCCTTGGTGCTGCCATGTTGTTTTCCCTCCCATGTTCTCACCTCCTCCTCCTCTTTAACCAGAAGTGAAAACCCATGATTTTGTTTTGATTTCCTTCTTAAATCTGTCATCACAGAGGTGTTACTAACCTCTCTTATTAGCCCAGTCCTGGACAGCAGCATGTCCATCTCCAGAGCCATCAGCCACTGGCTCTGCTGGACATGGTGGAAGCTTCCAGCAGCTTCTCACAGGAGCCATCTCTGTGGCCCCCCTGCTACCAGAAACCGGGCCAGGGCAAACCAACACACCTAGTAACAAGAAAACAGATGTATATTCTGTCTTTCTGTAGTAATTAAACAATAAAAGTCAATCTGACAATGAGAACATTCTCAAAAGGTTCTAAAGGCCTGCACTTCAAATGCTCCTTGAAGAAGGCAAGACACACAGGCAGGACATGCAGAAGTCCCTCTTGATTCTTTGTAGCAACTACAGGTGTTGCACACCTGTACTCGGTATAGAGTTATTCTATTTCAATATAGAAATAGGTCTTGAGACTGAAAAAACAAATCAGGTTTAAAAGTAAATTTTTTCAAGTATCACTTATATCTTTTAACTACCATCCTCTCACCAGGAGCAAGATACATTTAAAAGATGAGGTGTTTCATCTCCCCAAGTAAAAATTTTTCTTGTAAGTAAAGGTAGAAATAAGTAATTTTAATAGTTTCTAAGTCTTCTTTTCCCAAGTTCTGAAAACCAATAAATTTATCACTCCCCCCAAAAGAGTTAAACCCTTTCCACAAGTTGTTTCAAGTAACTAACATTTTGTATGAAAAATCACAGAATTGTGTCTTTGACATGAATGTTAATTGACAAGCCAGCTGTCTGATTTCTCATTTTCCTTTCCCTCACAACTTTAGATTCCTGTTTTAAACATATGGCTGAATTTTTGAAGTCCTGTCCCTTTTTTAAGAGTATGAAACTTGGATGTTATCAATGTAGCATATTTTCTTGATGTTTCATTAATGTGTAAGAATATTTCTTCCTAATTTCATGTACCTCTTTTGATGTAGGTGCTTTTTAAAGCCCCATATCAAGATAATTTTAATGCCAATTTACAGAACGAAAACAAATTAAAAAAAAAAAAAAAAAGAAAATAAAAACTCCAGCTCTGACTCTCCTGATTACTATGGCAAGTGTGTCTTGACTCAGAAACTAAAAGACCATTTGAAAAAATTACTTTTGTCTTTACATTTTACTTAAAATCACAGACTTGAAAGTGGCTTCAGAGGAAGAGCCCATGTCTAAACTAGTATGATCTATACTTGTGTCACTGCTGATTGATGTTTGTCTAGTTTGTTCTTGAAACATCCAATGACTGCTTATGAGAATATATCTGAGGCAGTGTCGAAAACCTTATTAAAGTCAAGATATATGCCATTTTTCATGTCTAAAAAAACTTGTCATATTATGGTATTGTAAAATGAAAGTAGATTATTATGACCTGAACTATTTTAGATACTCATATTGACTTTAGCTAATCTCTTTTTTATTTAACAGCTATTTACAGAAAGAGATCTTGCTTCTATTTTTCTAGGCATAACAATTTGGTTCTCTGGACTATAATTCCACAGAATCTTTCTTCCTCTCTTTACAAATCTCTAATTCCTTTTTAAATTCTCTAGTATTTTGGAAATTACTCATCCTCCACAGAGTCTCATAAATAAACAAAAACAGTAAGCTGTTTTTTCACTCTGTGCTCACAAGTTAATGGTAGAGATTTTTTCTTTGTGTGATTAGTAACCTCAACTAATCTTCACTTCCTGTTTGTCTGCTTATGCTTAAACTCAATGAAGAGCTAAAAATTTATGGGTGCTGGCTGATTCTAATAGCTACTTTTACATGGCCTTTTCTACCTTCATTGTGATGTAGCAGAGAGTAGTAAATTCAACTGTGAAAACTGTCATATTTTTCCCCTCTATTCATTATAATTGGAAATTTTTTAATGTCAGTCACACACTGTATCTTGAAATGTACTGTCCTTTCATATTCAATTATGAACTTTTAGTCTTTCCTGAAATACATTTTATGAATCAAAATAAAAGTTAAAGAAAGGAGTTAAAGGACACAAAAAAGAAGGAAAACATTCTATTTTAAATCAAAGAGTCAAAATATTCAGAATTGGAAGGAACCACAAGAATCACTGAAGTCCAGTTCCTGGACCTACACAGGACAACCTCAAGAGTCACACCATGTACCTGAGAGCATTCTCCAAACACTTCTTGAACACATTCAGGCTTGGTGCTGTGACCACTTCCCTGGGAAATCTGTTTTAGTGCCCAACCACCCTCTGGGTGAAAGAAACTTCTTCCGAATGTCCAACTTAAACATCCCTAGACACAATTTCAGGAGATTCCTTTGGTTTCTGTCACTGCTCACCAGAAGGAAGAGATAGGTTTCTGCCCCTCCTCTTCCCCTCCTGAGGAAGATGTAGACTTCAATGAGTTCTCCCCTCAGTCTCCTCTTCTCCAGACTGAACCCCAGCCACTCCTCCTATGGCTTCCCCTCCAGCCCTTTCACCATCTTTGTAGCCCTCCTTTGTGCATTCTCCAGTAGCTTTATATCTTTCTCATACTGCAGCATCCAAAAATGCACAGAGCACTTCAAAAGCAGCTACACCAGGGAGAGTAGAATGGGACAATACCTCCTTCAACTGGCCAGCTGTGCTGTGCCTGATGCACCCCAGGACACGGCTGGTCCTCCTGGCTGCCAGGACACTCATTCCACTTGTCATTGACCAGAACCCACAGATCTCTTTCTGTGGTGCTCCTTGTCAAGTCCTCACACTCAACTCATCCAGGTTTGCCCCATCCCAGATGCAGAATCCAGCACTTTTTGATTGCCCAGCCCTCTAATTTATTCAGAGCTTTCTGTAGAGCCTCTCTACCTTCCAGGGAGAGATCCTATCTGCTTATTGTCATTGGCAAACTTAGTATATCTTTGCATTCAACTCGTTTATGTAGCATTGAAGAGCACTGGCTCTAAAGTGAAGACCTATAGAACCCATCTCATGATGTGTTTATCCCTCTGTGTGATGGAAATTTTATTCAGCAGAAAATCCAAAAATAGGATTTTAACTGGCTTCCCTCGATCAGCTAGATGGGTGACATTGTCATTAGAAGAATTTAAGTTTATTGAGCAAGACTGTTCCCCCATGAACCTGTGCTGTGACCAATGACTACACTGGTTTTCAATATTTCCCAGAATAATCTTCTCCATGAATTTATCAGTCACTGAAGTGAAACTGACAGGCCTGGCATTACCGGGATCAACCTCTTACACCTCTTTGAAATTGGGACATATGCCAATTTCCAGTCACTGGAACCTCTTCAAATTCCCCAGACCATTGAAAAATCATTGAGAGAGCTCTTCCAATGACTTCAGGTTTTTGAATACTCTAGGATCACTCCCATCAGGTCTCAAACTTGGAGTGGAGCAGAAAATCACACACAGGTTCAGGGTTGACTGGGAATTTGTCATTCTTAGTGTCACTGTCCTCCAGCTCCGGTCTCCAGGAGTCCTATAGACTATCATTAGTANTGATGTAGCAGAGAGTAGTAAATTCAACTGTGAAAACTGTCATATTTTTCCCCTCTATTCATTATAATTGGAAATTTTTTAATGTCAGTCACACACTGTATCTTGAAATGTACTGTCCTTTCATATTCAATTATGAACTTTTAGTCTTTCCTGAAATACATTTTATGAATCAAAATAAAAGTTAAAGAAAGGAGTTAAAGGACACAAAAAAGAAGGAAAACATTCTATTTTAAATCAAAGAGTCAAAATATTCAGAATTGGAAGGAACCACAAGAATCACTGAAGTCCAGTTCCTGGACCTACACAGGACAACCTCAAGAGTCACACCATGTACCTGAGAGCATTCTCCAAACACTTCTTGAACACATTCAGGCTTGGTGCTGTGACCACTTCCCTGGGAAATCTGTTTTAGTGCCCAACCACCCTCTGGGTGAAAGAAACTTCTTCCGAATGTCCAACTTAAACATCCCTAGACACAATTTCAGGAGATTCCTTTGGTTTCTGTCACTGCTCACCAGAAGGAAGAGATAGGTTTCTGCCCCTCCTCTTCCCCTCCTGAGGAAGATGTAGACTTCAATGAGTTCTCCCCTCAGTCTCCTCTTCTCCAGACTGAACCCCAGCCACTCCTCCTATGGCTTCCCCTCCAGCCCTTTCACCATCTTTGTAGCCCTCCTTTGTGCATTCTCCAGTAGCTTTATATCTTTCTCATACTGCAGCATCCAAAAATGCACAGAGCACTTCAAAAGCAGCTACACCAGGGAGAGTAGAATGGGACAATACCTCCTTCAACTGGCCAGCTGTGCTGTGCCTGATGCACCCCAGGACACGGCTGGTCCTCCTGGCTGCCAGGACACTCATTCCACTTGTCATTGACCAGAACCCACAGATCTCTTTCTGTGGTGCTCCTTGTCAAGTCCTCACACTCAACTCATCCAGGTTTGCCCCATCCCAGATGCAGAATCCAGCACTTTTTGATTGCCCAGCCCTCTAATTTATTCAGAGCTTTCTGTAGAGCCTCTCTACCTTCCAGGGAGAGATCCTATCTGCTTATTGTCATTGGCAAACTTAGTATATCTTTGCATTCAACTCGTTTATGTAGCATTGAAGAGCACTGGCTCTAAAGTGAAGACCTATAGAACCCATCTCATGATGTGTTTATCCCTCTGTGTGATGGAAATTTTATTCAGCAGAAAATCCAAAAATAGGATTTTAACTGGCTTCCCTCGATCAGCTAGATGGGTGACATTGTCATTAGAAGAATTTAAGTTTATTGAGCAAGACTGTTCCCCCATGAACCTGTGCTGTGACCAATGACTACACTGGTTTTCAATATTTCCCAGAATAATCTTCTCCATGAATTTATCAGTCACTGAAGTGAAACTGACAGGCCTGGCATTACCGGGATCAACCTCTTACACCTCTTTGAAATTGGGACATATGCCAATTTCCAGTCACTGGAACCTCTTCAAATTCCCCAGACCATTGAAAAATCATTGAGAGAGCTCTTCCAATGACTTCAGGTTTTTGAATACTCTAGGATCACTCCCATCAGGTCTCAAACTTGGAGTGGAGCAGAAAATCACACACAGGTTCAGGGTTGACTGGGAATTTGTCATTCTTAGTGTCACTGTCCTCCAGCTCCGGTCTCCAGGAGTCCTATAGACTATCATTAGTATTGAACACTGAGATGAAGAAAGCATTAAACATCTCTATTTTGTCTGTGTCCTTGTTTGTGAGATGACCATCCTCATCAAGTATCAGAACAGGGCCAATGGCCAAGGTTATTTCTGGTCTGCCATTTGCTACTAAGACATTTTTAATAGCCTGTTCTATTGTCTTCCTCAGTACTGGGCCAGTTTCAAATCTAATTGAGCTTTGGCCACACAAATTTTCTCACTACAATGGTGAGCAGCATCTCCATAGTCCTCACAAATTGCCCAACCTTGCTTCCACTGGCCATCCACTTTGATTTTTTATTCCTTTTCCTACAGAAGAAGGCGAATCTTCCAGAAGAAAGCAAATAAGCAATTTTGGCTTGACTTAGTTGCAATTACTTTGGCAGTTGCACAGGCACAAGAAGATAAAGTTAGTTTTGGTTTTGACCCTATTCTTTATAAATGTTGAGTGTTCTATATTTTAGGATAGAACTATGTTGTTCTTATCATTCCTGTTTGAAGTGTTGTTTAATATGTCCAAGTGTATGTAAAATCAAGACACTAAGGGAGAATGATTGATTTTATTTTTTTTATTCCCATCTGGCTTAAAAAAGGTAAACTGTCAGAAGATACCTCTGCTCCGTTAATGCAATTTCAAATTGAGGATTTGTGCAATTTCATCCTTTCTTTCATAGACACAACACAAAAGATTGCTATCCAGTCATACCTGAAGAAAGTGATGGTCTATGATTTTTGAAGAAAATATAAAGCCATCTTATTCAAATACTGAAGGTAAGTGAAATTGTGTAAATGTGTCTAATCACCTTCATTGTAAACAAGGACAGAAGGGATAGGAGTCCATGAGCATTGTAGGAGAAGGTACCGACCTTGTGGTTACAGTTCGCAACCTGACATCCTGGCTAAGGAGTGCAGATCCTCAGCATGGTACATAAGAAATAAATACAGACTTATCATCAGCCAAAGTATGAAATCAAAAGGACTCTGGATACTTTGATACATGCTAATTAGAGAAAAAATACAGAGTATAATCTTGTCATCAAGTGCTGTAATTCTGTCAGATCTTAGAAGTGAAGCATAATTGGGCCATGATAGCACTGGGTGATCTGCATGAAGGGGAAAATTAAGGTCAGGAGGAGTGGTTTTGTTAGTGACAGTCTTCTTTTTAGTATAAGATTAATACTTCACCATTATTTCACTTGAGAAGGTGAAAATATTTTCATTTTAAAGGCTTAACAAGTCATAAAGAGCAGCCAGTCACCTCCGTCCTAGATAAATAAATTTGTTTTCCAAAGACGAATATAAAAAGACTTATATACCTGTGAAGCAAAAAACATACACTCCTTTGGGAATTTTGGGGTTTATAGGTTTGCTCTGCACTGCCTTGAAGCTTGTGAGACAGCTTTTGGAGTTATCCTCACAGTGGAAAACATTTTATCCCCTTGGCCCTGCAGTAACATCTCTCTTTAAGTTCATGAAGCTCCTACGATGGCATACAGAGCCAAAGAACCAGGGCATGGTCAAAATGTCACAGTACCCTGCTTTTAGACTCTTCTGCAATGTGAGGGCATGATTTACTGCATGTATACACAGAATGCATAGAGGCACCTGCGTAAGAATATGAATGTATGTGATATATGTGTATAATGCAAGTCTGTTCTGCATATAGAAGTTTATTTGATAAGGTACGGATAGGAAAAAAAGGAAAGCAAAACTTGCACTGCTGCTGTTTTAATGAGTAACTCTTTTGCTGCTTAGCTGATTCACTTCAGAGTTTTTCGTGCACAGCTGCTCAGAGTCTTCATCTTCATCTTCATTCGTTCCACTGTTCAAGGAATGTCTTGCCGATAATTTTTGCATTCTATCTCTTTCTTGGAGTTCTCCAGGTTTTGTTTTGTTTTGCTTTGCTTTGTTTTGTTTTTAATTCAGTCTTTCTCCATCAAATCTTCTCTACGAAAATGCCTGTTTGAAAACAGGCTTGCCATTACTCCTCCTTGACTGGCTTAATAGCAACTCCATGATTAAGTGAAGTATAGGAACACACAGTCCCTAGTGAATCACTGCCTATATCTCACAGAAAATCTGTAGATGTATCACAACAAAAACATTCTTGATAACTGAGTAAGATTGATGAATTAAGACCGCTACCATGAGACAAGACACAAACACATTAATTTGACACAGTTCTAAATGCTTTTCAGCACTCAGATAACATTGTGAGAAATGCACACAGAGATAGACATAAATATAAATTATATAGTTACAGATGACATACAGAGAGGTAATACAGAGATATAGATAGATAATAGAAAGATAGAAAGATAGAAAGATAGAAAGACAGATAGATAGAAAGATAGAAAGATAGAAAGATAGAAAGATAGAAAGAGAAAGATAGAAAGATAGAAAGATAGAAAGATAGAAAGATAGGAAGATAGAAAGATAGAAATATAGATAGATAGATAGATAGATAGATAGATAGATAGATAGATAGATAGATAGATAGATAGATAGATAGATAGACAGACAGATAGATAGATAGATAGATAGATAGATAGATAGATAGATAGATAGATAGATAGATAGATAGATAGATAGATAATAAAAGCTTTTGAAATCTTTCTGAGTAACAAAAGTTAAGGCTTTTCAGTATTATATTTGCCTTAAGTTCAATAAGTGTAAGCAACAGAGGTAAGTAATGGGCTATTTTCATTGTAAACTTGCAAATTTATGCTTAAAGAGGTAAAATACCCCTAGGTGAGTTCCTTGCACTGCAGCACAAGAATAAATGCTGATATACAGACCAGTGTAATTTCTTTTACTTCAAAATGGCTAATCTTGTATATATTCCAGAACAACTGAAAAAATAATCACTACCTATATAAAGTCCCTTCTAAAAAGAAAATTATATGACATACTCTTCCATTTTTATATTCTGGCTAAAGACACAGATTTTTACTCATTGGCTTTTTTTTCCTTTTTTTCATGAACAATGGTACATTTCACTGGAGAGGAAAAGGATACTTCAAGTTGTTCATAAGCTTTTAGATTCAAGTGAAAAATGTATCAGATGAATGCTATTTTGCTAATTATTTTCTTAATATTATTCAGTAGCTTTCTATGCCGCACAGATTTTTTGCTGTCACTTCATCTTCAAACCATAAAAGATTTTGCATTATATTCTTAAGGTACACAGTGTTGTGAAAAATACTCTTTTGTGATACATGTGGAGTAGATTTGGAAGAATCTGAAGATACTTGATATTTCCTGAGCTTTATTTTAATTAAAAAAAAAGGTCCCTGATTGACTTTAGTTTTATCAAAACAATTTAGTCAACTTTACAAGTGTGCTGTTTCTCTCCATTCTTGATGTGAGTATGGCAACTAATAAAGCAATCTTATGACTAAAGTTCAGTTTACAACTTTTATGATAATCATTATAGAACAAGATTAAATTTCTCTTTTCTATTCTAACTTTTCAGTGCTAAAAAGAGTAAAAAGCAGTAAGAGCTTATTTTTGTCATTAAAATGAGTAGATATAATCCTAGAAGTAGCACACTGAATAAGAAGGTATAATTTTTAAACAGTAAGTTTTATGATTATCACATTTCTCATTATTACTGTCTTTAAGGATAAGAGCAGATTAAAAGACTGAACACAGGAGAAAGCACTGAACACTGTAACATTTTTATGCAATATAATATGATCTAATCTCTACCTTTGGTCTCTAGAAATAAAAAGCACAATATCTTTAAAATCATGCCCTTATAATCTGCATTTTAACTAAATGATGTTTTTGGTTCAGAAGACATTCTCTATTTCATCCTGAAAACAGATTATTTTCATGTTAATTAGGTTCTCAGTGCATTTACTATGGAAAAACTAACCGAATTTTTATAATCTTTTCAATATAATTAAAGTAGACTTTCCTCCTTACTTCAGACAACATGCTGCAAGTAGAAGACCAGCAGTATGACTGTACTAAAAAGTCAAATCTAAGACCCCCAAAAAGACAGGAAAAATTTAAATAACTAAATTAAGAGCAGTGATTGGACTGAGGTAGTTTCTACAGTTTGTAAAGATTTTTAGTGTTTAAAGTGAGATTGAGACATTATTCAAGTACTTCATATTCAAGATATTCAAACTCTGACCCCACAAATTCTTTATTCCAATACAATTTCATACTATCTTGTTTGTCATAGCTAAGTTCTTTTTACAGAGAACATCTACTACTGCTTCAGAAACATGCTCAGAACAGCCACAGCCTCAATAACACTAAAATGTTTGACATTCACATCAGTTTTACATATCAAGATACAAAAATATTATTCCTTTAATTTTTTTTCTCTTTGGGGGCTCAGTTTGTATTAGGTGCTAATAAATCAAGTCTAACATAAATTGACATGATTGATTTCCTCATAAAAATGTTTTAAATCTGTATTAACTTTTAGGCACTGTTAGAGAAGTGTGTGATTCTGAACTTTTATAAAATAGTCTAGTTGTTAGGGAATTTTTCTAGGAAATAAGAGAAGCATTTAAATGTCCATGTCTCCAAGTGCATTCAAACTAGATCCTTTAAACTCCAGGACAGGGCCATAACCATGAGGGCCTAGTTGTGAAGGAAGAGAAGGGTCCAGTAATGAAATGAATGTTTCCTTCCACTGAGGAAAGAGTTGGATCAAAATACGAACAAAAAACCTGAATATAAAACAGCAAAGTTAAAAATTCTAAAACTTTCCTGAAAACAAAATCGACTTAGTAATTGCCATTATCTACAGAAATACAAATGTAACTTCCCATGATGTGAGAAGCACAAAAAACTGTTTTGGTTTTCATGCTTCTCGAAAAACATCCTTTCTTTATAAACAAAGGGGAAATAAAAAATTTCCTTAGACAAAAGGAAAACCTCCCTAACTAGGGGCTTGATACAAGTCCAGCTGAAATTCTTCCCAAGTCAGTAGGTGTGTGAAAGATGCCATATACACATGATGCCTAGATTCACTTAAGCCCATGAGCTATCTCATATAAATCAATGTGATTTCAGCCATTTCAGAGCAGTGTTTATTTTAAAAGGCAGGCTGCCCATTCACTGGAAAGAGGATAAAATTCTGATCACTTCAGTAAACAGATAAGAATTATTGTAGTAAAGGAATCTTCAGCTACATATTTTAGATAATGTAAGGAAAGACTAATTTTCAACTAATAATCTTATTCTATGAAATACTGAATAATAGCACTAGAGAATGGACAAGTGGAAATATAGATATCTATATAGATTTGTAAAAGAAACATATTTTCTCTCCATAATATTAGTCTTAGTAAACAATTTTAAGCGTACAATTCCCAGGGTCCCAAGGAATTCTCTTTATGATTTTAAAGAAAATGCTTAAAAAGCACAGTTACTCACAGCAACTTGTTATTAAAATTTATGACAGACACTCAGAAGTTGGGTTTGCATGTATATTAGCTGTAGTAGAGACCTTCTTAGGGCATGTTGCTCTCTGTAATGAAGCTTTAAATGTTCCAAGGTTCTATTTTTCATTTTAGGAGAAAATTTTCCAGTAGTATCTGGGGTTTGGGAGTTGGAATTTATTTTGGAGCGGGATGAATTTTATTGTTGTGTTCTTGATAGAGTATCCTGCCCTGTAGAACTCTGAAGAACTGATCAGTACTTCACATTTACATCCTTTATATGCTTGACAATCTTGTTAAAGGATCTTGTCATGGGTTAACCCCAGCTAACTAAGTATCACACAGCAGCTGCTTGTTCACACTCCCTTGGTGGGACAGGGGAAAAAATCACTTTTTCTCAGCAAATAAAAGCCTGAACTTACAGTATTTTTTAAGAAAATCTTTTTCTCTCATGGAGGAAATCCTTTTCCTCTTTTCCTCCCATCCATCTCACTCATCCTTTTCCCTTATTTGAAATTTAAAATAATTTTAATTTTTTTCTGAGTTCCTTTTCTGATCTGCTTGTTTATAATCACAACCTCTGTACTCCTTTCTAGAAAAAGGGACTTCTCATAACTCTTGATTTCAAATTACTTACTTGCATTGATTTGGCAAAAGTTGGGTCTCGGGATTTATGGTCCAAATGAGATGGAAAAGATTTTCCTACAAAAATACTGTAAGTTCAAGCTTTTGTCATCTGAGATAAACAAAGTGGTTCTGTCTAAAATCAGACTGAATAATAACAATCATTTTCTTCATGTCTGTAGCAATTCATGTGAGCTTTACATCTGCATTCTCTGAGATATAATAAGCTTTTTTTAGTTATGTGATATTCTCTCTTCATTTGGGTTTAGTACTGTTTAAGAACATTTTGAACTCCATAATCAACATAATTTCTAATATTTCCAGGCAGAAGTCAGCAATTTATGACTGCAAAATGTTTTAGAATTGGTTAGAAGTCATGTAAATATATCCAAAGTCCTGGTGCACAAATGCTTATCCCAGATGATGAACAAAAGACTAGTTCTAGAAGCTTATTAAAACTATTAACAGAAAAAAAATAAGATTTTTTTAAAAAAGATCATGCATTTTTATTTTAAGTTCTGACCATGTGAGTTCTTCCTGGACTGAAAGCTTTCTGCAGTTTTGGTTTTGACTATTGTCAGTTGTGAAGACCTGTTTGATTATTTAAAAATTTGCAGTAAAGGAGCAGTAAAACAGGAGTTCAGCTGTCTCTTGAAGGCTGGACTTTATCAGCAGTAAGTAATGAATCTTGACAGTTAATCATGTGGGGTTTTGTGTTGCTGAATATGTCTCTGTCCTTATCTATTTATATACAGAGAGGGAATATAGTGTCTATTATAAGGTAATAATACAGTACATAGTGCTGCCTACAACTCCAGTGTTTAGATAAAAGATAAATTAAAAGATAGAATATTTTAAAAGTTACAGGAATTTTTCATATAATTATTTATTGAGCACTGAAAATTTAAATACTGGCAAATACTGTCGCTGTCCATGGTATTTTGGAAAATTTTCAGATAGGGAAAAACTTATCGTCTAATTGCATAGGCATAATGCTCATATTAATGAAGAAAGTAAGTAAGTCACCTTTGAGACATTACCTCTAAATATAATTATGAACACTTTCTAGAGAATTTATTGAAAATTAGTTGGCCCAAGGCACTCAGGCTTAAACAACTTTCACCTGAAAAATGAGTGCACACTCAATAGTTCATAAAAATGCTGTGGCCAGACAGAAAGCTTCCTTGCATAGGGTTTATCACTCTTGGGGTTTATTTTCTTTTTTTTTTTCTATTTATTTTTTCTTTTTTTTCTTCTTTTTAATTTTTTTCTTACAAGGATTATCATCTCTGAGATTGAAATAAATTATTCTTAGTCACATCAGGCTTTTGGTTCTGTTGATCCAAGTGAAACTAAGTTTAGAAAAGTGCTGAGAGCGGTGTTCACTCTACAGTTGGAGTATGAGTTTATAGAGGTGATTGAGCACTCTTCATGTTCTACAGTAATGTGCTAAGATGCAATTTAAGTGGGAGTGTAGCTCTTCAAAAATATGTTCTTTGAAGCAGTGCAGTCTGGGCAGAGTTAGATTTGGTGCACTGAGAATGTGCATGAGGTAAAAAACTGAAACCAGTGACAAATGAATTAATAAATTCTGTTATTTTGGACATATTCTGCCTTATCTCTGGCCAAAAAGTATGAAAGAAGAAAGTAAATATCATAAGTTCTCTTTATTGCATCCCATAGAGGAGTCCACTCTAACAATAGAAATCCACAGTTCAGAAGGTGGATGGTATAGGCCTATGGAACTGAAGAACTGAATGAAATCTTACTGTTGGGAAATCAAAAACAATGAAAAACAACATTTGGCTGAGCAATGCAGAGCTCAAGTTAGAAATCTCCTACAAGATTTTAGAATATTTCACCTTTTTTGTTTCCAAAGGAGAACCTTACAGAATACTATGTCATTTTCAAATCTATTATCAAGAAAGACCATATGAAGAGCAATGCACTTTCCAAAGCAGACAGGTACACTTTTGCTTATTTTTTATTCCTGGAAATTTGATTTATGCTGCAATTTTGCAAATATATATGAAAATATGTAGGGTTTTTTTTCTCATATCCCAAATTCCTTTTAAACCATTCTGCCTTCCATTTCAGATTTCATTTCTAGCCTCAGTCTTTTCTTCTCAGAATGTGAAAAGGTCGTTGAATAACTTATTGTTCAATTAACTTGCTATTACATGCTAACAAGTTATTAGAATAACTTACTAAAGGTAACAACAGAAGTAAAATCAAATACAAAACCATTTTAGAGCTGGGCAGCATGCAATTGTCCATGAAATTTTGGTCTGACTTTATTTTGCCTTTTTGTTTTCCAATTAATAAACAACAGTATAACTTCTCTTTTCCTCAAAATAAATTCACTGTTCCTATTTCTTATTTTTAGGCTTGTTTATAATTTAAAGCATTGCAAGTGAAACTGTAAAACTGGAGATGCTTTTGTTTCTACAGAAGTAATCAGTCAAAAATAAATTTTGGATGCCTGCAATCAATCTGGAAATCTCTGAAGCAAGTCTGATATCAGCATTAAAGGTTCTGTTTGATGTTTGGTAGCTAAAGTAGGGAAAGAAAACTAGCTTAAATATTAGCTCCTAGTTTCTGCTACAAGCAGACATTTGAAAGTGAGACTTTGAAAAAGTCTCTAGCTCTAGCTAGCTTCTGCCCAGTGTCTACATGAAGCTATAAACCAAAAGCAAGCATTTAAATACTGATTAAGATCAACATTCTCTTTGCATCTGTTCTTTCCCTGAGGGTGAGTCTCTATGTCACCAATAACCATGAAACGAAAAGGAAATACTTCCAAATTTCAATTATTAAATGATGAGTGAATATGTATCACTTAGAAAATAATTCAGCTTACTTGACATTGTTTCCCCAACAGGATACTTATCATCTGTATCTAGCTCTGTTAGAGTTGGTTGAGTTTGGGTTTTATTGCTTTGGTTTGGCTTGGTTTATTTGTGGGTTTGTTTTTTTTCTTTTCAAACATATTTATCTTCATTTCACATGTCTGTGTCTGTATATATTCTATACCAATGGTGTAGAAGGTAGGATTGTGTTAAAAGCATAGGTGAGTGAACAAGGCCTTCCTGCTTGGCTGGCTGTCCCAAAATGTTACCATGGAAACCATCAAATTCTGTCTTTCTAAATAACCATATAAGCACATTTGAGAAAGACACAAAAAACCCCAAACCTACTAAAAAAAAATCCTTAACAGTTTTTGCTAGTCTGTTTCCATGTTTGTAAAAAGATTTTGCAACAGAAAATTGCTTCACATGGTATAAATGAAATTCAATCAACAGTTCATAGTGAACACTGCTAGATAAAGATGGCCAATGGATAAATTACACTTGCTCAAACCAATTACCCTGTGTTCAGTCTCATATATTTGAGTCAATAGATTGCTTAATCATAGAGGAAGAAAGCTTTGAAAGCCAGAGAAGGTTTTGCATGACTTCTCAGGAACTAGGAAATGTTAAACTCTGGACCTAGAGGACAGAAAAAANATATTTATATATTTATATTTCTAAACTGCTCTCTTTAAACTTCTTTCAGAAAATTAATGTGATTCCTACTTTCAAGAAGTGTCTTCACAATGTGTATTATATATCTCCTACCTCCATTTTAAAGCATTCTCTAACTATTTATCAGCTATTTTTGTATTATGACCTCTTTTAGAAGGTTTCCTTTACTAAAAAACACAGTGCTAGAAGTTTAAATGAATCTTCTTCCTCTTGAGTGAGATGAGAAGACTCACCTGGGAGATAAGTTTTATTGAAGTATTGAAAATTATTTAAAGATTTCAGTTATTTTGTTTTTCTGTATCTACCCGGTTTTTAAAGTTCACTCTTTCTGCTGGTGGGGACTATCCTCAAACTAGAAATGTTTTTCAGATGCTTTAGTGTAAACCTTGTTATCCTTTTGTTATCTGCCTCTGCTGGTAGATTAGACTAAGACAACACTTCAGTTCTGAGGCCAAGCTGTAGATTGACTTTCACATATGTGTTCTCTGCTGAAAAATTCCTTGGGGCATAAAGATGATCTTTTCAAGCAAAGTTGTGCTAAAGAATTTTGAACTGATATTTCTTAATTTCCACAACACAATTTACTGATCTGATTTGTTAAGGGATGAAAGTCAAATGGCAAGATTCATTCCTTTGTTACCTCAGTAGGTGCTGGTTGAGCAGTTTAATAGGAAAGGAGAAGCTGTGCATGCACACGAAGCAGAACAAATCACTTCTTCCCATGGGCATGGCCACCTCCAGGAGAGCACGGCCCTCCATGTAACAATAACTTAGGAAGACAAAGGGCATTACCCCAAATGCCCTGCCCTCCCTCCTTCTTTCCCTCACTTTATTTACAGAGCATGATGTTATATGGTCTGGAGTATCCCTTTGGTCAGTTTGGGTCACCTGTCCTGGCTGTGTGTCCTCCTAATGTCCCAAGCACTCCTCATCTCCTCCCCAGCTTGCCAGTATGAAAAGCAGAGAAGACCTTGGCTCTGTGTGAGCCCTGCCCAGCAATAACAGAAACACCTCTGTGTTATCAACCCTTGTGCTCAGTACAAATCCAAGATACAGCCTCATACCAGACACTGTGAAGAAAATTAACTCTACTCCAGCCAAACCTACCTATCTGCACAGTTTTATTCAAGACATAATTTTAGTGTTTGTTGTGGGTTGATGTTGGCTGGCAGCCAAACACCCAGACAGCTGCTATGTGTCCTTCTCAACAGGACAGGGGAGAATTCAACACTGAAAATCTCCTGGGACAAAGTAAAAACAGGGAGATCACTTAGTAGTTACCATCATGGCCAAAAACCCCTCAGGCTTATGATTATTAATTTAATTTATTGTCATTTAAAAACAAAGTTGAATGGTGAAAACAAGACGTGAATTACAATGCTTTCCCCTTTTTCCCCCATCCCTTTTCCTAGGCTCAACTTCACTCCTTCCTCTCCAATTTCTCTACCTCCTTACTCCTGAGCAAGCAGGAGCAGAGGCATGGTGTATATGGGGCTGCCATCAGCATCTCCTCTCTGCCCCTCCCTCCTCACACTTTTTCCAGGTTCTTCCCTAGGGCCATCCCAGGATCCGCAGGGAAGGTCTCTCCGAGGCCGCAGGGCCATCCCTGCCAGGTCTCTCTCTCCTCCCTCGGTCCCTGCTGCCGCTGTCCCCTCGGGGCTGGCAGGGCTGTTTCTGGCACGGTTGCCCTGGCTCAGCCCTGGCTGCCGGGCAGCGTTTGGCCCTGCCTTGCCCAGGCTTTCCCCGAGGCTGGGCACGATCTCTCTCTCTCTCCCGCCCGCCCGTGGCTGAGGGGCTCAGCCGTGCCCTGCGCTGGGGCCGCTGCAGCCGCTGGCACCGCCTGGGGCCGGCAGGGGCACACCCGGCACAGCCCCGGCGCCAGCATCTTGGGTAAGTAACAGTCAGTATGTAAAAAAATAATTCCATCAGAAAACAGATGGGGATAAAAAGCCTCAATCACTGTAATGTTTTCTTTACGCTATCTGTATCATACGAAGAGCTGGGGAAAGAGAAAACAAGACTTCATCTGATTTGTTCTGAGTACTATAATGCCATTTTTGTGACTATAGACATGCCTGGGATCAAGAGCAGTGCTAGAGTAAAAATAGCAATTTTTTCATAAAACATTTTACTCTTTCTTCATTTGGTACTCTTTTCAAACAGCTAAAACATAACTGTTGTTGACCCAGTTTAAATGTGGAAGTCGAGAGATGATATGTAGTATAAAATATGCAAATAAAATTAATTATTTCAATGATCTTTTGTTTCAAGAATCCAGACACAAATCACCAAGGCTCACTTCAAACTAAATCTGATCTTTGCAAGTCCACAGAATCACAGGAAGGTTGAGGTTAGAAGGTTTCATGAGAGATCCTCTTGTCACAGGTCTCCTGGGCATAGCCGAGTGACCTAGAACAGGTAGCTCTTGTTGGTTCTCCTTGGTTTGTCTCCAAGGACAGAGAGCTGGCCTCTCTGGGCAGCCTGTTTCAATGTTTCACATCCTTCCTGCTAAGATATTCGTACACATTGATGTGGCCCCTCAAATCCTCCAAACAAAAGGTTCCAACCTTTTCAGTCCCTTCTCAGATGACTGATGCCCCAAACCCTTTTCATCATCATGGACCTTCCCTGGACTCGCTTAGGTCTGGCCATGTCTTTATTGCACAGAGGAACCCAAAACTGGACACTGCTGGTCTGATTGGTGCTGAGTGGACAGGAAGGATCACCTCCTTCCACCTTCTGTGACACTTGTCTTCCTAATGAAGCTCAGGATGTTGACCTTCTTTTATATATTTCTAGTAAATGGTCCATGGTGACCCCCAGTCCTTTTCAGACTGCTTTCCAGCCATAGGGTTATTCATCCTTGATGTAGGACTTTGTTTTCACTTTGTTGAACTTGATAAGGCTCCCATCTGCTCATTTCTTCAGCCTGACCATGTCTTTCTGAATAGCAGCATAATCACGTGACATCACCAGTCACTCCTCTCAGTTTTGTGTTCTCTGCAGATCTTCTGAGTACACACTATCCCAACAATATCAACCCCTGAAATACATCACTAGTGACCAGCCTACAGCTGGACTTTTGTGCCACTGCTCACAACCATTTGAGTTTGTCAGTTGAGCTAGATTTCGTTCCACCTCGTTGTCCACTTATCTAGTCTGTTCTTTATCAGGTTATTAATGAGGATGTTATTGTTTTACAATATTATTCCAAAGGTATTAATCTAGCACCTACAATTTTTTCCCGGAAAAACCCAAATTAATTCAACACGTAGTTACATCAGATAAATAAAAGTTATTATGCTGATCTTATATAAAAAGAACCCCCTTATTGCAAAGCTTAAGGCACTGTAGCAGTGCATAATAACCATAACTAAAGCAGAATAAATGTGTAATAAAAAAAGTCTACTTCATTAAAAAGTCAATAGTTTAGTTACATT
>VZRX01013182.1:14346-25713 GCA_013398075.1 Notiomystis cincta | reverse complement strand
TTACATTTATATATATGTAATATATATATAATTATATAAATATATACAATTTTTATGTAATATACTATATATATTTCATATATATTAAAAAAAAAAAACAGTATAAATATCAGTGTGAAAACTGGTGAAAAGGAAATACAAAGGCACAAACAAAATCACTGTGCCTTGGGCCTGTCACTCACATAATGTATTCAATCAATTACTGGATTGCTTTCTACTTCTGTTCTGAAGTGCTTCCACCTGCACTGCCACTGAATAACTCGAAATTGCATGGGTAAATCTGACAGTGTGATATATAGTCCACAGCAGAGCATCCACACCGAGATGAGCCATACTAGGGGCCCAATCCAAACCCCAGTGCAATCAGCAGAGGGATCCCTGAAACTTTGGAATTGGATTCTTTTGAAGTATTTGGTCTCTAATATGTGATGACATGTTTTGGTGACAGTGGAGAAATTAGTTTTTCCTTTGACCTTTTCTACTTTCCCTGTAGGTGGTACCACAGAGCAGTTTTCATTGGGGGCAGGAATTGACTTCAGCAGTTTTCTTTTTACAGTGTACACAATTTTACATAGAACTCCAGTATCTTTACAGTAGAAGAAATTTACACAACTGCTTAGTGCTATGTGAAACTCATCACTTTCTATCCAAAATTTTATCTAGCACCAAAACTTTTATCTAGTTAAGTACACAATCATGAGATTTTCGTGGTATTTTAAGTTCCTGGTTTAATGTAAAAAAATAAATAGATAAATATAAATATATATAACCCCCAAATCCAAACAAACAAAGATCTATGAATTTCCCATGGTTTTCTTACACACACACTCATGTACAATTTCCTAAACTGAAAATCAGTTCTTTAGGCATATAGTTAGATAAATCTAGCTCACAATTGAGATTGGATTTATTGCTGGATTTGTTCTACAACTGACTGTAGAACACTGCTTCTTTGGCATTTTTGATTTTCCAAAATCAAGAAACGGTAAAGGCATTATTGGTAGTTCACTGGATCAAACTGAGAATATTCACTAGTGCAAGATAAAAAACTGTGCACACCAAGTGCTAATCTAGGAAATTTAATGCTTGTAAAACTTGT
The DNA here is from genome assembly GCA_013398075.1 of Notiomystis cincta. Taxonomy (NCBI): domain Eukaryota; kingdom Metazoa; phylum Chordata; class Aves; order Passeriformes; family Notiomystidae; genus Notiomystis; species Notiomystis cincta. Next base: position 24,614 of record VZRX01013182.1, on the reverse strand, counting down.
GTCATGGAAAAAAGTAATTTACTTCTAATCATATTTGATAAAAATTTGCTACATCCTGTTGATTCTTCTAGGTATTTTCTGACTTCTTGTTTTCTTCTTAAGAGTATGGAATGTAAATGTTTTAATAACAGTTTTCTTGGAAGATGTCTTACCTTTATTTTCCCCCAAATCTCTACTTTGCTTCTGCCAAATGGGATATCACCATTAATATTTAAAAAAACATTTTTAGTGCCACTACTGTGCATCTTGATCCATTTAATTTTTCCATTAACTGCAATAACGGTGGATTAAGTGTAGTATTTTATGCTTTTTATGGTCCAAACCCAACTTGTTTTCTGTGCATGTTTTGGCAGGAGTAGAGACATTAGAGGTGGCATCTGCCAAGGAGTTAATAAGATTTAAACTCAATTTTTATGTGGTTCTAATGATTTGATGCCTTGATACTTATAGGGGTATCTTGTACAATGAAAATATTTACTAATTTACTTTGAAGCCTCATTAGATTTACTGATTCACTGCCATGATCTGGAGGAATTTGTTCAGGTGTTAATTTCATTTTGGCTCATGTCTTTTTAGTCACATAGTCAAACTACATTTAAGAGATGGACTTTGTGAATGAACAAAAAACCCTCAAAATTAGATAGAAATCAACACAAGTGGCAAGACTAACAAGAATTTTTTGTGCACATAAGCATGGTTCAGCATTTCAATGGTATTTCAAATTAAAATGTGTGAAAATGAAAAAGAAGAAAAAGAGCGGAATGTTAAAAAGAAAACGTCATTAAAATAATGAATTCATAAAAACCTTCGGGTCATTTCTGAAGAGAAAAAAAAAATTTTACCTGAACAGTTAGTCAAAAATAAACTGTAGAGAAGTTTATTTGAAGCTTAAAAGGAGAGTATAATTCTAAAAAAGAGACATGTCTTCTTCCTAAAGCCAGATTCACAGAGGTGCTTAATCCCTTGCATCGTTTTCAGCTTGTGATTAGTTCTGCTGTAGTTTAATGATTGCCGAATTATATGACTGAAGTTTAAACACAGAATTATGTGTATTTTTGGTGAATATAAATCCATCTTTCTGGGATTTATTTTAAAATAATACCCAAGTAAGACTTTAGTACTAAAGACTTTAATCTTACTCTTCTTTTACACCAAATTAGGAAGGTTTTAATAAAGTTTTTCCATAGAATTTCATCCGGGAAATTTAGGACACCCTAAAATATATTCTACTTTCTTATGAACTACCAAATCCATCTGTCTTGCTGGCACTGTGATATAACATTTTGTTCTCTAACATAAAGTTAATAAGTAAACAGAGTGTGCAAACACTCAAAATAATTCATAGGATTAGTAGAGAACTACTTTTCATAAATGGAAGTGTACTTTAAATGAATTTTCTTAAACCATTCTAAATAAATAACTGAAAGAAACATGACAGTTAGGAAACCTTTTTCCACAAAATAGTTCATGGTAAGAAAAATATATCATCTTTCACCATATTTTCTTTATCTACAGGGGTGTTTTGCAAATATCTTGATATAGGGTTTACAACAAAATCTTTCCTTTTTTTTTTAAACAGGTAGCTAAAAAGTGAATAGTGAAAATCCTTACAAAGTTTCTTTACATTTATAAGTACAACTTAGAAATTAAATGCATACTTTTTTTTTTGTAAGTAAAAACCCTGACTCTTCATGCTCTAATTACTTTAATGAAGATTTTCTCGTTACTACCTGGCTTGCATTTTTGTTTTTCATTTTCAATCACTTTATCTTGCAACAGAGATTTCTTATCTGTTGTTGCACTTATACAAACTAATAAACTTGTTCATTCGTAGCCTTTAGATTGATTTTTTTCTCTGCTGATTTTTTATAAAGGAAAGGACTTCACAGATATGGATTAGACAGATACAGCTGAAAGTTTTGAGCCTTGGCTGTTTGTATTTTCTAGGCAAAGCCACTAAGGCTGCACAGCAAAAGGAACAAAGATAAGGAACTTCCTTTCAAATTTACATACCACCCCAAAAAAGTCACTGTGGCTTTATTTTTAAAAGGCACATAATGATAAAAAGTGGGACAAATCAAGAGTCCTGTTCCCATCACAGTTTATAAATTTCACATCAAACAACCAAAAGATAGAAATCATGAGGAAAGTAGTTCTGTCATTCTCACTTCCTTAATAGAAGCTAAAATTGAAAATAGGAAACATAGCTTTGAACCTTCTTAGGCTGAAAACAGGCTAGACATCGTACTTCCAGCTTCCAAAGGGTGTTCAGAACTTCTGAACTATTATGTGAAATATAGGTGCCATGAACATTGACAGAATGGTTCTTTGAGCAGCCATATTTTTGAACAGATAAAAAACTTAGCTCAAGCTATGTTTCATCCATTGAAATCCTAAACTGAAAAAATTGCATCTGTGAAATCCTGATTTAGGCACCTAAGTCTAAGAGAATTTCCTGTCTACTGTCTGGTTGCTTCCTTCAGTAGTTTTGAGACTGTTCTGCAAAGGCTCCAAATCCTTTACACACACTGTACAGTAAACCCATGAAAGTAACTTCAGATTTTGCGTTATTCTTCATGGACTGAGAAGGTAGCGAGACACCTGCAAGTGTCTAAGTCTCTTTTTAGGCCTAATTGCTGAGAGCCTCTTGAGGATGTCATTTTTCAGGGAAAAAAAAATAAAATTGTTTGATTGTGTCCCTTGGGCAAGGAAATTTTCTCCAAAATTCCAGTCTCTTTCAGTCTTGCATGGAAATATTTTCGGTTAAAGTTTAGAACTATGGTATTCAGTAGTACTCATTCTTTTGATCATATAATTTTCCTCTTTCTTGAAAAAAATATACAAAAATCCTTTAATGACATCTTCTGAAAGCATGTCAGGGAGTATATCATTGAAAAATGTCCTGTAGCAGCTTCTCTGTGCCCAGTGAAGGGCCAGCAAGAGCACTGCCAAGTGATGCCATTAAGGACTCTGCAGAATTCATAAGTATTCAGACCCTCTTTAAAGATGATGACAATGCTGAACACAAAGCCCAGGCTAATATTTTTGTTTGTTATCCCAAACAGGGGAATTTTTAATGACAGAATCACTGTGATGCCTGGTGCTTGGATTAATGAAATGCTGATGATTAAGAGTTTAAATAACCAAAGTGCTTTCTGTTCTATCTGCTAATGTTACTCTTCTGTTGTTAAAAGATTAGTTCATCCTTTTTGCTGTACAGCTATGTTTTAGTTTCAAGCTTCTGTTGGAAAACATTCCTTTTTAAAAAATTACATTTGTAGGAAGTGGAAGTAGAATCACGAACCAAAAATACCTATTATTTATTTATTTAGTATACATGTTTTCTTGAAAAGGTGTTGAATTCATTACAGAAGCAAAAATTAAAAAAAAAAAAACAAACAAAAAAAAAAAAAAAAAAAAAAAAAAAAAAAAAAAAAAAAAAAAAAAAAAAAAAAAAAAAAAACAAAAAAAAAAAAAAAAAAAACACACATTTCTCGAGGTAGGGTACACCTAAGCAGATTTTACAACATAGCTGATGGGAGACAAACCTGGGCAAGTTCAAATCCTGCTAGCAGCAATATTAGGAGAATGGGGTGTGGACTAGCAAGTTAAACAGCTCTTAGTGAGTTCTCTGTTATGTCCATAGTGCTACAAAGCACTTTAGCTATCTAGCTGAATGATAACCTGTTTTCATCTGTATACTACATTGCCACAGCAAGGGAACAATCTGATTTATTCCATAGGGATGTTTCCATTTTGAGGCCTATGAAGCTGTCAAAATGGAAACAACCTCACAGAATAAATCAGCTTTAATGTTGATGTGCTAATTAGCTGCCTACTAATAACTTCTGCAACTTCTAATTCATGATTTCTAACAGGCACTATTATCCAGTACTGTAGAAATCTAGATGAATATTATAAAATGAAATTTTTAAAAATACATTAATCAGATTCTTGTTTTAGTCTGATTTTTTGGGGCTAATGTTACTTAATTGGGCTCATTCTCAAGGGATGTCACCACAAGTGGTACAAGGTGGTCTTAGAAAAAGAAAAATAAATTGAAGGACAGTTTTAGGAAACATTGCAGACCCTGGCTACATGTGAGACCCCGACAGTGAAAGCTGTTCTGTGCAGGCAGTTTCTAGTTTCCAGAACAGCTGCAATGAATTTTTCAAAGTTTTACAACACATGGGTTCATCTGTAGAGTTAATATCTACAGACAAATCTTATCATTCCTGATAATTCCAGTCATACAGATTTTGAAAGATGTACTAATCCAAACAGAACCATTCCATATAACCTCTCAGTCCTAGTAGGAACATAAAACAGATATAATACAAAACACAAAACACAGTAGGAGACCATTCTTTTAAAACATTGTATCAGAGAAAACTGCATAGGAATTGATAGCCAGTGGACTTATACCTTCCCAGGTATAGGAAATGAAGTGCAAGCTGAGAGCATTTAACAATTTAAAAGAAAAATGCAATATGTTTGATAACTTCACTGTTCTAAGCATGGAGTCCAAGTTGATTTCTGAACATTTTAGTGCAAGTAGAATTTCAGTAGAGTTGAATGTTAAGCTACTTAATATAGAAATAGACATTTATTACATGCATATTCAGTGCCTAGTGGAATGTGGCCATCTGTAAAAGTGTCTCGGCCAAAGCCAGTAGATTTTATCAGTGATTCTTTGGGCTTGAGAGGCTACAGGCATAAAGGAAATTAAAAGGATATAAAAAGAACAAGAAGTACTAGAACTGAAAAAAAAATGCAAATTATATTAAAATGCAAGCAAAAAATTTAAAAATTGATGTTGTATTATTTTAAGCAGATGTAATTATGGTCACTTTTAGGGGTACTTCGCTTTATTTATAACAGTTAAATATTGTTTGATTCTGACACTGAGATTTTTAAAAGAACCTCTGACAGGTGTCTAATTCCCATTCAATTCACTAAAGTTTGATGGACTCATTTCAAGTAATGTAGGTTACCCTGGTAATCCATGGCCAATGCAGTACAAGCTAAAATAACCTTCTGATGTTTCCTGACGTTCCAATCCAGCAGTCCTTGCTGGGCATCATAAACCACCATTTTCTCAAACCTCACTTCTGTCCTTTTCACACACAATTTCTGTGACAGACACACCATGCTATGAAGTAAACACTCCTAAGCCATAATGTAAGCTTTATTTTTTCTTCTTCAAAAGTAGCACAGAGGAGCAACAACAAGATGTGGGAAAAATGAATTGTGATTTTGTTGGTGTGCCTTCTCCAACTTGTGTTCTTGTTGGTATAATGGACTTCTGATCCCCTGTTGGAATCAGGTTGTATTGTGAAGTGGTTTTTGAAAAATAGAAATGCCAGAAAAAGTTAGGTACTTCTTTGCTCATAAGCATTCCTCAGAAACGATTTCTGAAAACCACTGCACACAACACCTGACAGGTGTATTCTGGTATTTTTATAGGGAATAATGAAGATTTGTTCCACTTGCATGAAACAGATTATTATCTTGGCTTTTGAGAAGGGATACAAGTTTAGTTTAAATTTTGAGCAAAATGGGAAGCAGAATAACAAATGTTTGAGATTTACTTTATTTTTCCTTTTAGACAGTTATTCTCTTAAATATTCTGCATTTTCCTCTCTGTTCTCTCTTTTTTTAATGTTTTGAGCATTTCTTAAGGTGCTTAGGGGGATTTTTGATAATTTTTTTCAAGTTTTGTTCTGTTTTTTTTTTAAATCTTCTTTAACTCCTACACTTCTCAATTTATTTCCCAGAGAACTTTTTTTTTGGTTACCACTGTTATTTACTAATTATTCTTACTATGCTTAATGGATAGTTCTTTCTCCTCTTCCTTCAGGTTTCTGCTTTCATGTAGATTGTCTAGTATTTGAAATCTTGTCACAATTTTCCCTTGAACCATTTTACTCTTTTTCACTTTTGAATATTTCTAGTCTTTTAAGATGTTTCTTCAGTGTTTTCTTCTTGAAATATTTTTATTCAAGGTGCTATTAAAATGTATTTGTTTTATCTATGTGGTTTGGATAAGCTTTAACCTTTCTGCTAATTGATGTATCTAAGTATTCAGAAAAGTAAGATAATTAAGAAGACCCAGATATGACAGAAGGAGGTAGGAAATTCACTTACTGTAAAATTTATTTTCTGTGAGGATTAATCATCTTCCTGTAACAAATGCTATAGGAATTCACTTGCAGTGACTTGTTTTCAATCGTGTACTGAATTTTCTTACTTCCCCTTACCCTCTTATTTTTTAATTTATGGAAGTGATAGTGTTTTTTTCAACAGATTTCCCTATGACAGTTATTCCTTTCTAAAATTTTTAGAACAGTTTGCCCCTTAGAAGGCATTTTGACAAGCTATATGCTTTAAAATTATTTCTAGATTCCTACTATGTCCACACATTGTATATTGTGCTGCTTTTTGAACCTGAGAATTTTGAAGACTGAATCTTTTTGGAAATGGAAAGATCTAAGGAATACTTGGTGTTTAATTACATAGGTTACAACAAAGGAAAACCTTCCCAAATTATGAGAGATTTATATTCTACTGACAAAAGGTAATTAAACATAACAAAGCTTCCACTTACTAATTCATTGACCTCACTCTTTTCTTAAATTTTCATCTGGGAAGGTCTTAACTTTTAACTTGCTTGGTTTGTGGAATTAAAAATCTGAGCTCCAGCACTCTCTTCTACAAAAACTTTATGAAGAATCCCATCAGCTGCAGCCAAACAATAGTCATCCTCAGGAACTGAGATCCATTGCATTGCAGCTGTATGTCTGTTTTACACAGAATACTGTTTTTTACACCAACTACTCAGATTTTTACAAGGAGAATAATGATTACCTATTTTACTTTCATTGGGACCAAAAATAACGTTCAAGGGTCTATATTTTAATCCTTTGGCTAAGCTTTGTAAAGTGCAAGATGTCTAGTAATTAACTTAGTTATGACTCAGGTGCAAATTACTTCCAAAATTTAATTGGGAATTAATTTTCCAAGATAGCCATTTCTGAAAATCTGGGGAGGTGGTTACATTAATATTTTGGCATCTAAATGTTTTTGCAAGGGCAGTGTTCAGGATGAGTTTAGAAATTATGCTAAAATTTATTTATGTGTTTGATGATTAATGTGTATTTAAATGCTTTGCTGAATATTGATTTTAGCATGTACTAAACTACTTGGTTGAACTGGGGTCAACTTGAAGCGTTTTAGCTATATGCTAAATTGAGTGGGCTTATTCATTTAGCTTCTGCACTTAAGAAGGTGAAAAATTGCAGCTGCTACTTATATGTAGGTGCAGAGAAATTTTATTTGTATTGCTAATGATGTCAGTAAATAAATTTTTAAACCCCAGTGATTTTATACATAGAGGTTTTTACCCCGATTTCCCTATGAACATGCTTAGGAAGAAAGTATCCAAACATGCAGTAAGACTATTTAGGAGAAACATTGGAAAATATTGTGTTGGAAGTAAAACATTCTCATCTCAGTGAAACTTCCGTTTCTCAGTCTAAAAAAATGTGTGAATTAATTCATATTCAAGTGGTCTATCTGCATTGACATATATTCATATGAGTTTGAATGTAAGTATCCAATGTCTATCATTCTTGGTTGTTTTGGTTTTTTGGGTTTTTTTCAGTTCAGCAATTTCTTTTCTTGGCCTAGCCCATATATATTTTTGTATACTTATTGAGTAACTGTTTTGAAATTATTAGCTGGTTGTAAGTTTTTTGAAATTACCTTTACTATGAAAGGTGTCTTTATTGTTCAGATTAGCATTGTGAGTTGCAGAAAGTTGGCAATATTGCACGTCACTTGCAACCCAGAATCATAATTATGGTCTAACGTACAAAGCCTGCCACTTAGAAGGTCAGGCAATAAAGGTTCTTTTGTCTGTAATACAAATGCTTAATTCTGATCATATTGAAAAGAAAAATTATTCACAGTTTTTGTGGTTTTACTGGATTTTTTTGAATAGATGTTAGTCATACTGTTATTTAAGGCAACTAATTATTTGCTTGAATAGGTGGTATCTGTGTTTTTTGTCATTGATAATAAATAACGGATAATAAACACGATGTTTGGTATCTTTTCATTTCTAGATATACATGCAACTGAGGTTTTTAATAAACAATGGAATAAACAAAAAGAGCTCAAACGTCCCAAACAAAGCATAATAATTGTAATAATGTTGCTCTTCATGTGGCATTTCTTTCTAAAGGTTTCCAAACCACCGTGTGAACTTTGCCTATAACATTGGAACAAGGACTGGAACAATGACATCTGGTTTGCTGGAATCTAAATGTGCAAGTGGATATCACCCCTAATATTAATTTACTATTTATGTAGCACAACGGTGATGCATTAGGCAGGTTTTTTGTGGAAGGATGTGAGAAACATTTCCAATATTTTTCTTTTTCTGAGTTCAAATGCTATTTCTTGCCAATAAGAAAGCTTCTAACATTTGTAAGTACCAGGAACTTTAACTGAAGTCATAACTGGTAAGTTTATCTTTGAAATATGGTGAAGTTTATTTAAAGTGCTGTATAAATTGGGCTTCCACTCGCATTATAAATAAACTGTGAAATCAGTCCATGTGTGTTACCCATGCGAAACCTGTGTCAGCGCTACATGAGATTTAGGCAAAATACTGTGTATTTCTCTACATCTCTAGCATACCTCCACACTTCTGCTCTGCTTCTGGCCTGTTCACTTCTGCAGGGTTTCCAGAACCTGCAAATGTTCCTGTTGCTTCCTTCCTTCCCAAAGCCCTGAGCTAATGAACTCAAGTAGAAACTTTAAATTAGCTTAAAATTTTTGTCTGAATTGAGGACATGGAGAGCTTTTCCAAATGACCAGGCTCAGGTATGTTTCCTGGTCATATCATGGACTTAGGGTAAAGCAGAGGAAAACACCAGAATTCCCCTACTTCTCATTTTCCATGTCTTCCTTGAGGAGTAAATTCAAGTGTGCATGTCAGCAGGCAGTATCATTTCCACTCAACTGGAGCCTTCTGCATCACTGGGACTGGGAAAACAAACTCAATCTCTGATTTTCAGTATGTAGAAAGACTGAAAAATTATCACTTTCTGAAATACTGGTCTCAAAGCATCATCCTCTAGTATATAACTTCAACAACCATTAGCAATACCTCCATGTGATTTATTTGAAGAACACATCAGATACTTAATCAATATTTTTTCTATCAATTTTAAATTAAAACCTTTGTCTGCACTTCCTTTCCTTTTGAGGCAGGAGTGTTTGTAAGTGAAGGATTCCTGTTTTGCTGTGATTAACTCACTCTTGAGTTCCTATGAATTTTCATGAAAATATGCTGTTTACGTAAAACTACTTGGAGAAATCACAAATACCGAAATTTCAGATGTGGGCTTAACCTCATTTCAAAATTATTTTGCTCTGCAAATGATGGTCTTGCATCCTGTCTCCCTGATGTCCACCTCTCTTCCTTTCTCTGCTGATCATGAGTATGGCTGCTTGGGCACAGATGCAATCTGACTGCTGACTGCTTTTGTGTCCAGAGGTCTGCAGCATCTGTCTTAAGCAGAAAGGATCAGCCTTCCAGGCTCCTCAGCAGGTGGAGTTCTTTGCTGGTGGTGCCAGCGTGCTGTTATTCTTATAATTTTTGTACCAAAGGCTGTTTTCTGTTCATTAGGTTCCAGCTAAAGTTCGAGAGTTCCACGGCAGCCTTTACTTGCTCACATTCACAAAATCTACTACTGTTCAAGTTTCTTAAGTCTTAACTACGTGTGACACCCACAGAGTAAACCTGAAAAAGTTTAGGCAGTAATGCCTCAACCTTTAGATGATTGTTATTGCAGTTAACACTAGTTCACGGCAGAACAAATACAGGTAGATCTCAGTGTGCTGCACTGACAGATAAAAATGAGGCCCATGGAATTTTAGGAGTAGTAGTGGTGGTAGTAGTTAGAGTAAAAACTCTTATTTATTTCAGATACAGAGTTGATGTTGAAATCACACCTTAAATCTAAGATAATATTAGAAACACCCTGAGGATAAAGTAAAATTTATTCTGAAATGCACACATTTGCAGAGCATAACAGCTAATAATTAATTAGGACAAATAGAGCAATTCATCCTGTCACAGCTAACTGATAATATTACTTTAAATGCAATTAATGCATTTAAAAAATAGCCATTTTATAAGCACAACATCATAAATAATAATAAATAATTATAGTAAATAATAATAATAATAATAATAA
>VZRX01013182.1:0-14324 GCA_013398075.1 Notiomystis cincta | reverse complement strand
TAATAATAAAAACACAAAATAAAAAATTGGATAACAGTAGAAAACACTAAATAGAACAAATAAGCAATTTAAGAAAGAAGTGTTTTGAAGACACTGGAGAGGTTACTAGAAGTGAGAGAAAAATTTGTATCCTTTATCTGTTGTTGCTAGTAAAGTTATTTATTTTTATTTTAAACAAGAAAAACCCTTGCAATCTTCTAGTCTAAAGAAGCTTATGTTGGCCTCTGCCTCTAGTCTCTCAGAAATGCAGGTAGATTCTGCTCAGAGAAATTTTTGCAGGACTTATGACTTATCTTTAACCAAGGAGCCAATAGCTTATTATTTATGATTGAAGAATTTTATGTGCATATACCTCACACTACTATACCAGAACACCAAGGGAACACTTTTTGTCTCATACACAACTTCTGAGGTCATCAGCATCCATGAGCTTCACTGTGAGCCTGGTGCTGAAACAGACAGAATTGCATGCTCCTACATTTTATAATTCCCTCCAGCAACTGTGGTGAAGAAAATGAGAAAATGGTCTGAGTTAGGTGAGCATTGGGAGAATCAAATAAAAGTGTACAGGACTTAAATTACTAAGGCTTATAGTTGTCACTGTCTTTGTTTATTAGAGTGCATAGCCATAATATTTATTATTTGCTTGTATGTAGGATTTATGCACTAGTCACACTTGCATTGGCCGACAAAAACAAATGTCTACAGAGTTTCATTGTTTACCTGATGACTTTTTAAGAGCATTGATCTTTAGGCTGATAGCTAAAGTCCTTACTCATTATCTATTTATCTAGCTAGAGAAATACATGCACTAAGGATTCTGGCAAATAGCCAGATGAGATAAACCAAAAATCTAATACTCTACAAGAAAGTTTAATATCTGAAAAATGCCCTGTTTTGGATAAAGCAAACCCTTCAATTTCTAGTAAGTGGGATTCAATAATGATTGGATGTGTGAAAAGGAGGTCAGGAGAAAAGTTTAGCACAAACATTTCATTTGCAGTCACTTCTAAAAGATCTTTTGTCATGACTGTTTCCAACTTCTCTGCATTAATAAAATCTACTCAATTAGAATCTATCTCTCCTGAATATGATCTCTACAGACAAAGATTTATGGCATTTAATATATTTTGAAGCTATCCCATAAAAACCAATCCATCTTTCTAAAAACATGTTTATGTAAAAATTAAAGCTAGAGAAATAATTTCCCACACTTGCAAGACAAAATCATCTCTGCCCCATTTTACAAAAGCAATTTATTTCTATGGACCAGAACAAACAACCCCAGGGGATTCTCCCAAATCTATTTCTAAGGAAATTATTAGCAAAAGGGAAAAAGTATTCAGAGAGTAATCAAGGAACAACTACATATTTGTCAACAGAGTATTGATGAAAATAAAATCTTTGCTTACAAAGGGCCTTTAAAATCTACTAGATATTTTAAAAAAGCATGTGGATGTTTATGAGGCATAAGCTTCTCATCAGCTTTGTCACCTGTGTTTCTCTGACCCAGAAATGCAAATGATTTTTGTTTTAAGCTTGCTTTAAGCGAGGAAGAATGGGTTATCTGATGAAACAAAGTGCAGACCTGCCAATATCTCTGCCTAGTTCCTGATAAAGTTAACACAGTCAGAGGCATCATAACATCCTCAAATGTTGAGCATCCAGGGGCTGGAGAGAGAATCCACATTCTAGAAACTCATTGAAGCAGCAATTTGACCTCTTCTAACGTCATATTCAGTATTTGGACACGTAGCTCGGAATGATTTGGGTGTTAATTTCTGTAATTTGTGATCCTCTTTGACACTAGAAGCTAAATTTGTCCCTGTGATCCTTGGAATTTCCATAAATTAGGAAGCCATCCCAAGAGCTGGGCAGCAGGAGCAACAAATGCCTGCAGGGCCGGAGCGGGTCTGTGCTGCCAAGCTGGATGACCCCAGCCAAGGTGTCTCAGCAGAGCTTTCCCTGAGGCCCCTCTTTAAACTCAGCAGAGGTTTTGACTATGCAGTGGTGCAATACCACTTCTGCAGTTCTTTCCACTTGGTAATAGTGAGGGGAACCTAGGAGATGGAAGATATAAAGATGTTTCCAGGTGTAAAATGCTCCTTCCATCATGCAAAGGTTGTCTTCCAAAATCTCCTGTTCCTTTGTAGAAGTAATACTGGCATCCTTAGGAAAAGTTTTAAAATCTGTCCTGACAAAGCCCTGAAGAAAGGGCAGAGATACTTTAGACAAGCAGACATGTAATAGATATAGATGCTTCCTCTTGCTTTGGAGGGCTCTCAGATTTTTTGTCCCTTTTTTTCATTCTTGTCTCCACATTTTCCTGTTTCTTCATGAATCTGTGCTCCATCCTTTCTTCTCCAGCTCTAAGAGGGTGAAGCAGACGAAGAAGATGGAAGCAATTGCCTACTAGTTTCTGTTTAAAGTTCCCTGTCACAGTGGGTTGCCCACATGCTTCCCCTTCATTATCAGAATCTGCAGTGTGAGAGTGCAGAAATCTGCTGGACTTTTAGTTGTCTGTGCAGCAGTGGAACGAGACCAAATCTCTTCTGCTCACATGAATGAGCTTGTAATCGCTTTGGCATGGAATTTAATGACACAGGTTAAAACCAAGATAGGGCAATTAATGGGTATATACAAGACAAATTTTATTCAGTCTCTATTACACTAATCCTGTTCTTAGCCTCCAGGTAAAATAAGATAATGAGATATAGTACAAGGTAAAGCACCATGACTGTATGCAACTGTTCAAAGCATTTTCTCAACCTGTTGTTTCTCTTGGAAATTCTCTCTAGATGATGTGACTGTAAAAGCATCACTTTTTCTCCATGGAATAAATAAAAAATGCTCAGTAAGTACTGGCCTAGCAATATACGGGCAATAAAACTGAGCTCCAATCTTGATTTCTTAGCTGATAGGGTCATTGATTACCTGTTATCTCCATTCCTGAGATTTTTCCTGGCTTAGAACAGGCTTTAAATGAAGGGTTTTAGCTGAAAACATGTGCTGCTCATTAGCTCTACTACTGGCACACCTGTGCTGTTCTCCTGTTTTTAACAGTCCAGGCTCCTAGATACCCTTATATTTGCTGTTGCTGCAGTAGCTAGAGGATTTATCTACTCCTATTGGCATTTCTAGCCTATATTTCAAGGGCAACAGAGAGGACTGACATGACAAACAGAAGCAAAGGGGTTTCAACCTAAAAGATGGGGAAAACGAATTGTTTGTAGTGCTAAATATGCCAGCATCTTTTAGTTAGGCTTTTTTGCCTTGAAATATAGATGCCAATATATTACACTTGCCTATGGTCTGATTGTTTATGCCTTGAAAGTAAACTGACACAGTCATCTTTTCCGTCTTCAGAGCTTGGAGCATGAAGCCTAGATATAAATGTTGTATAGTCAGTGAATATTTAGTTCTAATTGTTGACTTATGCTATACTTAATAAGGTGTTTGAGTCTGACAGGTCTTGATTGTGTACAAATAATTGAAGTGTGATACCTTATTTACAGACAATGGGTCTATGAACTTGGTGTAAGGCATCTACATACTTACTGCAACTGAAGAGCTAAAAATAGCTGTAAAATGAAGGAAACTGGTGAAAGAATATAACATGTGCCATCTCTGACTTCTGTCTATTCACTGAGGCAATGAAAGGCTCGATGTACCTCACTTTTCAAACATGCTTTGTTTAGGACTATGCAGGGAGAAATAATATCTTACTATAGAACTGCCTTTGGCTATTCCTTTTTGGGAGTAAAAGGAATCTTTAGGTGAGATAATAAATGGTGTGTTGATTCTGCCTGCCATTCAGCAGTAATGCTTACTTGCTTCTGAACCCTTGTTATGCTATAATTAGCTTTCATCTTTTATGGCCATTTTCTTCAGGGGGCTGAGAGAGAAGAGTGAATACCTTGAACTAATAAAGTTGGTTCCTTCTTCTTCCTCAAGGTACTTCTTGAATTTTGAAAATTGAGTTTGCTAGAACATTCAGGAAAAACTTACCATCTTTTAGTGCTTACAAGATCTTCTGAGGTAGATGACTGGTACAGTTTTGGGTGAGAATCATAAACCAGTGCTTCCAGTCAGAGGTTATACCATAAGGTCAGACCTACTTTAATTACTTGAGACCTTACAGAGAAAATAACCACAAGAATCAGACATGATCAGGTGCAATTATTTTGCTGCAGAGAATGTCTGTTGGAATAATAAAGCTGATCTTCATGTAATAATAACGTTGTTGCGAGGGCTGGAGATAAAACTCTTCAAAGTACAGAGAGGCAAGGTGCAGTGGTTTATGAAGAAAAGCACACCTGCTTGAATTTGGTTACTCTGGTTACTCTGAAGTCTCACACATCTTACTCTTTTTTTCCTCAGTTTCAGGTCTGTAAAATGGGACAGATATTTTTTCATCTCATGAGAGTTTGTAGCCACTACTCTTTTATTTTTTCTTTTTCTTTTATTTTTTTTTTTTTTTTTCTTGNTTTTTTTTTTTTTTTTTGTGAAGTACTTGGATGCCAGAATAATGAGGGCTATAGAAAAATCTATTAAGGGAATTAATAATTCTGTCTTCACGGCAGAGCCTGAACAGCAGGTAGTAAATAAAATTTGAGGTCACAAAATGACTGGTGAATAGGAAGGAAAATATTGACTAGTCAACCAGGAAGCATTTACTGTCCTTTCTGAGTTTCTGATTTGAGCAAGGATCTTATGGAAAATAAGTTGTTTGTAAGTAAAAATTGAATCATAACATACATGTTGAAGGGAAACAAGGTTTAAAACATATCTGATGTGGTTGAAGTTCTGAACAGTTCTCTTTGTGATTCTGTGTCCTTTATGGAGAGTGTGTGGGATTAGTAATAATAATTTACTTCTGCATTTAAGTGATGTGCTGCAGTGGGAAAATAAAATTAAAAGTTAAATCCTCTGGGAAGAGGAAGATGGATACTGCATATGGCTTGAATTACAGATATGTTTGCATCAAGAAAGCAATTTTTGCAAAGAATATCCTCATCACTGCAGCTCCATATTGCCCTGCTGCACAGCTCTTGGATCTGAAAGCAGTGAGGAAAGCACAGCTTGACAGAGTGGAACAGTGCTGTGACAACAACAGGATCAGGTGCCTTTGTTCAAACTCACGGGAAGTGACTGACTGATGGGTAACGTGAGTAATCTGCTGCTAGCAGTTCACTCATGTTTGTCTGTGGCAACAAAAGCACAGCTGTTCAGCTCGAGCTGGGTGCCTTGGCAAGGCTCCTTTGTACAGTCTTGTAACAGCCTTTGAAATACTCGAGGTAGATTTGTATACCTGTGCATTGCAATGTGGACTTAATGGTCTATTTTGCTTGTCAAATGCTCTTATAAATAAATACACTGAGTCATTTACTTGGTTGCTATAATTGACCTTATTGTAGGAAAAGCACAGAGCTGAAATCTAACTAGCAGACACTACACATATACATGCACACTGCTAGGGGCTCTCTAAAAATATATATATATATGTATATAGGCTCTATCCTGTGCCCTGGCATTCAAAAAAGGTTCATGGCCTTGGTTCCCAGTGATGAGTTTTCAAATATGACTTCAGATGGCATGTATAATATTTCTGCAATAACTACACACTTGAAAATTTTACCAAGTTCATAAAATAAAATATGAGATGAGTAGGGAAAAAAAGATACCTGTTTTACATCAATTAATTGAGTATTTGTCTAGATATGTGTTTTATCAAGGAAACTAGAATTATTTAAGGATTTAAGTGTTATTTTCCATTGTATTCTTTGGATAGAGAAATTAATTTGGCCAACTAAATTGTTGCTAAATCTCTTGCTTCTGCTTCCTGAAGCTGTCATCTTTCCTTTCAAAAATATATCTGATGCTCATTTAAATCATTATTCTACCCCCTGCTACTGTCTGAGAAGGAAAGACATATTTTCTGGTTGATCTTCATGTAAGCCTCCCACAAAGTTGAGGGCACATGATGCCTGAGAAACATCTCTAGATTTATAATGAGTCTTTCTGCGTCTTCCACTGCTCCAACTCACTGCATTCTGAATTCCCAAAACTCTATTGACGTTAATGCTGTAACAGACTTTGAAGGCTATTATTTGCAGGCAAACTCTTTCAAAATAACAGACTAATTTCAAGGCTTAGCCTGAGACATATGAAACAATCTATTTTTAAAGATGACTTTTTGTGAATACAGTGAAAATTCACACATTTTCAGCTAAATATTTCAAATTTCTTATTTGGTTTTTAATTACTTCCATAAAATTACTAAAACAAAAGTTAGATCTTACACATGTAAGATCTACAAATTATGAGTGTCCAGTTTCAGAAATTTGTTATGTATATATAACACAAATTGACTAGAGAGTGATTTTCAGTCCAATAAATTATATGGAAGAGGAAAACTATGGAGGACAATAGATTTGTTGGTTTGTTGGTTTGTTGGTTTGTTGGTTTGTTGGTTTGTTGGTTTGTTGGTTTGTTGGTTTGTTGGTTTGTTGGTTTGTTTGTTTGTTTTAAGGAATGGAGATCAAGAGGCAGAAAACTCTGTACCTTGCTAAAGAGGAAAATGTTGGTGTGGGACTCTTATGAGTATACTCACCCTGCATGTTTATACTGCTATGGAGAGAAATGGGATTTGAGTATATGTCTGTAAATAAATTACTTACTCTGAGATTAACCCTGTTAATTTTCTTCCACAGTTTCAAGTCCAAAACTAAAAAACCTGTAATTTTTGTATTAGGGATAATTACTAGTAAAAAACCCCTGTATACTCAACATAGTAAAGTTGTCAAGCCAAGCAATAAAAGGCCAGAAAACTCTTTTAAGTGATGTTGCATTACACAAATAATAATAATTCTCTCTTTTTATGTGTATATATTATGATACAATCTATGATAATATCACAGCTAGTGTTGTTGGAATCTATTTTTCCATTGGACAGATTTTTATATTCTGCACAGACATGCAGAGATGGTAAGGACTATAAACTGCTCACTTCAATAGACTTGTATTTTTCTATATAAGAAAAATAATGGCAACTATTTTCATTAGTAAACATGACGGATTGTTTTTTGTCTTAAGCTTCCTGAAATACCTTATCTGAAGAATATTGCCAATATGTGAAATTTCACCAGAAATTTTGGCAGAAAAAACAATTGAAAATGGGATACCAATATTGTCTAGTGAACCTCATTAAGAGCACAGATAGCTAGCTGTGTGTATTGGAAACAGAAATGCAGAAATATAGTCATTGTAAGGGAAATAACTGTAGAAGAAAAAGGTAGTACAAAACCTAGTTTCTATCTGGATTAAACCAACCAGGAATTATTTCAGTGAAGATTTTTAACTGATGCTACCTATTCACTGTCATTAGGTCATTACTACATACACTCTAGGTGGGTATATAGAAAATTGCTGGTTCCTTCTTCAGAAGCTGCACACCTTTCTATTCATTCTGTGATGTTTTCTAAACATAAATTCAAACAAACAGCAGCTTTATCTCAACTATCCTTCCTGGACATCCTAACAAGAGACTATCGAAACAACCTATTCTGTGTGAAGAGAACTAAGCAAGTCAAATGCAGAGTTGAAGTAGGGAACTGCCACAAAACATTATATTAAAGAAATAACCTATCATTGTAGGCTGACTAATAGTCAATCACTTGGTTCTATACCACCCACAATATTATACATGCTCATGGGCAAGGAAGAAAATAATCTTAATCTGAATGTAGATGCACAGTTTGATTTTAAATAGAACATAATCCATCACTTCTTATACTTGCATACATGAAAGAAAGAGGAGAGCTTAGAAGAATTAATGTCAACTATTGCTTGCTGGATAGCAAAGCAGGATATTTCGTATATGTTGTCTCAGTTTTTTCTAGCCAAGACCTCTCTCTTTCCTGGAGCAGAGAAGATATCCTCATTTCATCTCAAAATCCACTCCCTTACCAGCAATTTGAATATCACCAGTGTCAATGTAACTATAAATTTTTTGAGCAGCTTTGGAAGGATATGTTTTTAAGCCAGTCCCTACTAGTGTTGAATAGTTCTTAGGTCTGATATTTTTTTCCTTTTATGCACCCAGTCAGATTTCTATTTCCAAGAGAACAGTTTCTTTTGTGTTTTTTTTTTTTTCCTACTACTGTTAATCCAAAGGTAAAAAGACCAACTATTCTGTANAATG
Organism: Notiomystis cincta; assembly: GCA_013398075.1. Classification (NCBI taxonomy): domain Eukaryota; kingdom Metazoa; phylum Chordata; class Aves; order Passeriformes; family Notiomystidae; genus Notiomystis; species Notiomystis cincta. Next base: position 6,121 of record VZRX01013182.1, on the reverse strand, counting down.
TCAACTATTGCTTGCTGGATAGCAAAGCAGGATATTTCGTATATGTTGTCTCAGTTTTTTCTAGCCAAGACCTCTCTCTTTCCTGGAGCAGAGAAGATATCCTCATTTCATCTCAAAATCCACTCCCTTACCAGCAATTTGAATATCACCAGTGTCAATGTAACTATAAATTTTTTGAGCAGCTTTGGAAGGATATGTTTTTAAGCCAGTCCCTACTAGTGTTGAATAGTTCTTAGGTCTGATATTTTTTTCCTTTTATGCACCCAGTCAGATTTCTATTTCCAAGAGAACAGTTTCTTTTGTGTTTTTTTTTTTTCCTACTACTGTTAATCCAAAGGTAAAAAGACCAACTATTCTGTATGTTAAGATGATAATTCTAAGGGGAAGTTGATTTTTCTTTTTTTTTTTTTTTTTGTGTGTTCTTTCTTTCTCTNTGTTCTTTCTTTCTCTGCTTAATAAAATCCCAACTTTGAACACCAATCTCCCACTCCAAAATGGATACCTGTTATGCCGGATTTTAAAGAAAAGCCACAGGAGAATTCAGCTATCCAGGAGTCATTGAAGAAGCTGATTGAATCAGCTGAAGTGCACTCACAACCCTCTGTTGTAAAGTTTTGCAGGATTCTTCGGGGGGTTTTTTAAGACATTTAATAACCTGAGGCCGATTGAAGATTGTCTTTAAAGGATGAAATTTAAAATAATCAGAACTCCTGTTTATGGAAGTTACTTTGATAGCAGGATGTTACCTATGCTTCAGCAACAGAAGAGATCAGACATGACTAAATTTTTGGATATGCTATATAGCTTGGACTGGGTTTTTTTAAGTTTGCTGATGCTTTTTTTTCCCCCCAGTCCCAGAACATTGTGGTGTCTGGGATTTAGGCAGGCTGTGGCTACCACTTCAGTGGAGATTGAGCTGCCTCACAGGAATACCCTCTCCTGCTGCTTTATTTTCCTATTGGTTAGCTATTATTAAAGTTAACTAGGCAAGAATAGAAACCTCATAGGAAACCCCAGCTAGAAGTTGATTTTTCTTTGTCAGCTCAAATTCCTCTGGTTAGAGATTCAGGCAGCAATTGCATATCCCATACCTGCTGCTATTTTTCCTTTGCCTGCTAATGAATCCCTGCAAAGAGGCAGCAGCAAATTAATTGATTTCCTGTATGTGTCCCAGCTTTGCTATTGAGTTTAAAAGGAAACTATATAAAAAGGAGTAGAGAGGAGGTTGGCTTGTTGCTTCTTTGATTGCTGTTTCGTGTTTTCTGCTAATGTTTGATTTGTTAAAGTTTTAATGACTCCCATTAGGTATTTCAGTTATAAATAGGCACACAGCAGTTTATGAAACTCAAGAGAAGAGGATGAATTGGAGGAGGGTTGATGTTTTTTAATTATTACAAAATGTTCAGGGATGGGTCAATTGATAGCTGATAATGAAATTTTAATCACAGCAGTACTTAAGATTAAGATAAAATAATAAGCACTAACATGAAATGCATTGAGGCTTTTTACATAATTATATCTTTGCAAGAATTTAATTAGGATATAGTATTCTCTTGAAACAAACATGCTGTGTTGGGTTAGATTTGTTTGCAGGCATGATCAGAATGGGAGCAATACAGTCTTTTGCTATTTTATATCAACAGATGATGGCTTCGGGCATTGGAGTGCACTATGCGTAAATGAACGTGTAGTGTCTGCTGGCCAGAGAGGGAACAGGGAGCCTTGAAATGGGAGATTTTTGGCTTCTAGCTGTGTCATTGATACAAGTCCACCACTGTGCCTACAAAAAAAAAAAAAAATCAACAAAACTAATGGAAAAAAAACAACCAAACAAACAAATAAAAAACCCCTCAAACAAACAAAACCCCAACAAAACAACTTGTCTCTAGCCACTAGAGAGTCACACTACTCAGTATTTTTTACCCCATAACTTATAGTTTAGTTCTTCTCCTCTCTTACACGTCCAGATAGAGCATTTAATTTTAGGAAGAGCTTTGAATTAGTTATCCCCCAAAAGGGAATCTAATAGGAACCTGTTTATTACTGGCAAATTCCATACTTTTTAGTGGCATCCTCTTCCTATCTAGAGGAAACTGCATTCCTAATGTCTCTGAAAGCCTGCAGAAAGCAACAAACTTGAAAGTCTGAAGGTAAAATATTGGAGGCTTAGAGCAGTTACTGTTTTGTTGTCTTTCAAAATTGTTTCGACTCTCTTCTGTTTCAGAAACATCCTGAAGGAGAAACTTTGTCTGCAACATGTTCTAATCTTATTTTTTTTTAAAAAACCTGAAATATATTTTAATGTTACAGGCAATATTTGTAGAGATGTTTAAAGTAAAAAAAAAAAAAAAATCATTCTTTAGATTAGAAAATATCTGCAATATTTCCTCATACTCCTTACAAAGAAGACTAAAAACCCCAGAAGTGTGCTTATTATCCTGTAATTGAAAGAGTTCATAAAGGAACCAGAGGAAGATGTGAACTTGTATCAGAGATGTCACCAATAGCATAGCATTTTCAATAACCACGCTAACATTTTTCTGTTTCTACTTCAGAAACTTAAATGAGGTAAGAGGTGGCATCTCTGGTTGCTGTTTGATGTCCTTAATACACACATCATAGCAACTTCTGTTGAGTACTGCAGCTTTTCTTTTGCAGTGGAAAAAACTATGGGAGACAGCAGCTAGCCTAGAACAGAAAGACATGGCAGAGAAATAGGCAGAGCGAGCAATATTACAGGAAATTTAGCAAGTTGCAATTGCTTTTCATGGGAAATAAAAGTTAATAAGCATGAACTGGAGGAAACAGAAAAATGTGGGTGTACAGTAATTTCTGGATCCTGGCAACGGGGAAAATCAAGTAAATGAATTAGTTGGTATTTCTCTGAGGTGTGCAGTGCTCAGAAATGTTAGTGAATGGGGCAAGGTCTAGGACTGTGATACTGTGGAAGAAGAGAGGGGGTTTGCACTTTGTGGTCCACTGCTTCCCTAGCTTTGTTAATAGCCTACAAGTAGGAATAAACATTGGGAAGGGGTACCAAATAGAGTGATGGTAATGAGGAAAAAATCAGGAACACGGAAAAAAGATAGGATTGCTTGCATGCATTTGTTACTTTTGCAGAAGACTGGTGGTTTGATATCTGCTGTAGTGCTCAATTAGTGACACGAAGCTGTCTTTCTAGGACTTTTGAACACAAGTGCTGTATAGGTTATTCCTGATATTCTGCAGCTGTGTCCCACAGTTACACCAGCTCCTGATTTTCTCTCTGCAATATGACCTGGTTAATAAAGCAAAACTTTGTGTCCATTCTTTTTAAGTCAGGATACAGGGTAATTAGTCAGATCTCATACAGCAAAAGAGAAAAGGGAGTATATGACTAGTTGCTAAATTTATTTTTACTTTTGGTAGAAATTGTGGAGCACTCCGGCTGTTCAAAATTTATAATCTATATATGTTCCAGCAATGTCTGCTCATGACAGATAGAGATCATGAAACTGACACACAAATGAGAGGATGCTTTTAAGTATCTGTGTACTACTTGGCTATTTAAAATTACTGGGTATATATTGTCCCCTTTTTATAGTTTCCATTACAGACAGGCTTCTCATTTTCTGGCAAGTAGTGACAAAACTACAATGATCTAAAATGATTTTTTGCTTGATTGGTAAAACAGAGCTCTTTTCAAAGATAGTGTTCTCAAAACAAAAACTTTAAATTTTATTTTCTTTAAAGATTTTAGGTAGGTTAATAGAAGAATTATAAGTCTGGCTAGATAAAAACTTCTTACTACTGAAGACTGGCTTTTAGAGAAGAATTATTTTAACGAAGTTACTTCAGAAATGTTAATAAAAATTGGTGGTTACTCTTCCCCCCTTTTTTTTTAAGTAACCAAAGTAATCAAATAATATGGAGAATAAAAGAGCAGAGTGAAAAGTAGATTTGTTTCAAGTTCATTAATTGACTTTGAAATCTTAATTATTAATAATTTCCCTTTAACTCCCCACTGTACTTCCTCTTTTTAGCCAACTCCTTCACAAACTCTGTGGAGAATCATAGAATGGTTTGGTTTGGAGAAGACCCTGAAGATCATATAGCTCCAACCCCTCTGCCATGACCCATGACCAGGGGCACTTTTCACTAGACCAAGTTGCTCAGAGACCAATCCAGCCTGGCCTTGAAAACTTCCAGAAGTGGTTGAGCCTAAACTTCTCTAGGCAAACTGTTCCAGTGCCTCACCACATTCACAGTAAAGATTTTTTTACTAATATCTAACTTAAACCCACTCAATCCCAATCCCTTCTCCCTTGTCCTGTCCTCATAATACCCTTGTGAAAGTCCTTTCCCTCTTTCTAGCTGGCCTCCTTCGAGTGCTGGAAGGCCCCAAAGCCTTCTGTTCTCCAGGCTTAGCAATCTCAATTCTCTCAGCCCTTTCTCACAGGAAAGGTGCTCCATCTCTGTAACCATCTTTGTGTCCCTCCTCTGGACTCACTCCATCAGGTCACTGTCCTTCCTTCGCTGGCAACCCCAGAGCTGGATACAGCACTACAAGGTGGGATTTCACAAGGGAAGAGTAGAATCAGGATGAAACTTAATATCTGCCCCACATTTTATACTACTGAAGCATTTTAATTGAAGCTACCTTTGGGAAATAACGAAGTAATTTAATCAGTGGAATTCTGGAAGTTAAAATCTATATGCCTTTTTCTCGAAAGATAGCTAGAGAGACTGACTTGTACTAATTACTGAATTTTTTATGTACATGTTAGTATGGCTAAATCACTACCTAGATATATTGCTAAGCTAGCAAGCCTAGGCTGTATTAAATTTCATTCTTTGGAAATCTTAAAACATGAGAAGTCTGTCCCACTTAATGTGCTTGATGTCTAATTCAGCACGGTGTGCCATGTAAAACACTGCACTGTGAGGCACAAATGGATTTCTGAGTGCAATAAGAAATATTTCAGCAAAAGTTCCATGTTGAATAGTCTCTCTGCTGCCCCTTTTCCATAAAAACTGCTGTTACAGATGCTTTCATTGAATTGTAAGTAAACGGCTGCTGGAGTAGACAAGTGTTCACCCAGTCAGATACAACTAATGGATGAGTGAACAAGCTGTTTCTTATTGCTGCTGTGTTGTCATTTGCCATCTCCAGCTGAGGTTGCTGTTCATGGACACTTGATAATTTACTCACTGAAGCAGTAGGTAGGGATGCTTACGTGTTAAAGCTCTGGATCAGGCCCCAGAGAAAAGTGTTGGAGGCCCATTCTGTGTGATCTGCTTGCTGACATAGCTGGACCTGCTGCAGTAACTTGCCATGCGTGTGCGTATATCTAAGTTGATATGAGCTGGTAACCAGGGCTCTTGAGCTGACTTATTTGTTTTTCTCCAGTACCTATAAATACAGGAAATCAATGTGAACATCACGAGACACAAGATGCTGTTGCTGGCTTGGTCAGCAGTTTCCTCATAAATATTCAGTAGAGGGCGAAGAGGTGAAATTTTTTATGCGGAGATACCCAGCTAAGGTTAGTTAAAGTCCATAAAGCCAATCTCCCAAGACGTAAGAAAGATGCAGGTTTTTTCGCATCTATCCTTGTTGGATAGGAGAGAAAGATAGTTAATGACTTTTTTGAACCTTGTTTTCTTTTGGGGTTCTTGCATATATCTCACATCTTGGTGGTGATCTTAAGGAAGCAACAATAATCAACTCATATAAACAGAAAAAAAAAAAGTCAAAATTATTAGCCCACAAAAATTAAAAAAACAAATTCAGCAAGATATGCTCAGTGGAGCAGGGCTTACCTAATTTATTCCAAAGTGCAACATATGGTAATGACTGATTGTGCCAGTTTGGACACAAATCCAGGAGGAAACAACCCAAAAAGGATGTCTCTCCCTCTCTCTCCTGCCAGCCAAACAAGCAGGCCCTGGCAGCCCCTCCCCCACAGGTTTTGGAAAAGAACTTCTCAAACGAAAGTGAAAAACCTTTATTTAACAAAGAGAGTTCCCCCTCTCATCCCAGAGATGGAGGTCGGTGGTTTTCCCGCAGTTCTCTCACGTGTCCCAGGCCCAAGGCCTAAGCTGGGTGCTGAGTCCCAAACCAGGCATCCTGGAGATGGTG
>VZRX01013181.1:34714-129771 GCA_013398075.1 Notiomystis cincta | reverse complement strand
CAAGGGAGGCAGTCAGAAAATGAAAGAGAGAGGGAGAAAGAGGCAGATAAAATAAAATTTAAAAAAAACCCCAACCAACCCAAAACCTCACACCCCTTGTGATCTCTTCTGACAAAAGCTGACATCCTGTTTTCATAGAATCTTCGCTGATGAATTTTTGTAGTGGGGTGGCTGAAAAAGCCAAAGCTGCTTCTGTCTGCTCTGGCAGAACACTACCAGAAGGCCACAGGTAACCACCACAGTCAGAGTGAGCTTGCTGAAGGGGCTGAGGGGGAATCTTTGAGCTTTTCACTTTAAATCCTCTCCTGAAAGCCAAGAAATCCACCTCAGCTGTGACTGCATCAGTGGGGACACAAGTGGGGCTGTCCTGCAGTGGGTGAGAAGTTAAGTCTGGAGGCCAAAACTTTCCTTGTGGGCTCAGTTTTCATGTCCTCCTGTCCATATCATGTGTGGCTCCTGCTTTGGTCTTCTCAGCCAAAGGCAATGAGCAACCCAACCGTGGAAGACTTAACCCAATGTCCCATTTATACATCACACTCTGAGGCTGAGCTTGGAACAGCTCAGGGTGGAAGGAGGGAGTAGAACTTGTCCTTTCCAGTGGTGCCAGTCCCACTGTGGGAGCCTCTGCAGAGCTGCCCTGGCTGGTCCCCAGCCTTTCCAGCATGGCCAGAGCAGGTGAATTGGTTGGAGACAGTTTTTCTGTCCTCACTGCAGATATCAGTGTTCCCTCTGGAGGACAGGACACATCACCCCGTGGACTGAGAGGATCACCTGAGCTGCTGGCCTCCTGAAATGAGCCCTCACGTTTTCCCCACTTTGGCTGAAGTTCCCCTAGAGACATCTGGCCAGCTTGAGCTGGTTCTCCAGCCATTTGGAGAGCCATCAGAACCATCTGAAGCCTGATGGGCAGAGTGTTCCCATTTCCAGGAAAGGCTGCTGCTGCTGCTGAGGGATTCTTGTCATGTCATGGCTTAAATTAACAGGGTCGTGATGTGATGTCCTCTCCTTTGGAAGTGCCAGTTTCCATCATGCACAACAAAGGGACTGAAGAGCTTCCCTCATCCCAGCCATGTTCCAGGGACCTGGGCTTTGTCATGTGAAACTTTAATTTCCTCTCTGGCCTCTCAGGGGCCTTGCTTCACTTACACTCTGGTGGCTTTTTGCATCATCCTTCCTTCTCCTTCTTCCCTCCACCCTTCCCTCTGTCAGGAATCTCTCTTCTAAGTGAAAACAACCCAGCCAAATTATTACTACTCTTGAGCATTCCTTGAAGCTGAGTGCACATTTCCATTTCCTAAATCCCAGAGTACAACTGCCTCCATACCTCAGCAACACGAGACGCTGCTGTTTCAAAAACCCTGTGGGGAAGGCTAAACCAAGTGAAGGAGGAGCAAGGTGAGTCTGTGAGCTTTGTGTGCTGAAGAGGTGAAGCCCTGGGGCTCTGCCCTGTGCCACCCACAGCTCTCGGTGCTCAGGCCCCTCGGCTTTGACGGAGATGAGCGAGAGCCCACGTGGCGTTGGCAGGGCTCCTTTCCTGAGGGGTTGTGGGAAGGTTTGCAGCGTTGCCTGCTGTTCTCAGGCTAATTAAGCAGCGTGCTGAATGTTTATCTCCCCCTTTCCGTGGCCATGCCTCCTGGGGCCACCCGATAGCCCTGTCCAGGTTGGGTTACGCGGGCGGCGGCCGCGATGCCGCGCCACGGCCGGCTGGAAACCCTCCCAGGGCACAGCGGCTCCGCAAGCTCCCAGTTCCCTTCGGGCTGCTTTTGATAATGAAGAAGGAAAACAGTTTTGCTTTTAACTATGACTTCTCAGGAAGAGGTGAGTGAAGCTTTGGGAGCGTGTGATAGCCTCTGAATAAGTGAAATGTCAGTGTTGAGCTTGCATGTAATTCAGTTCACAATGCTGTTTTGTTTCCTGAGGGGCAGATTATGCACCAGCTAGAAGGCTTTTTGGTGTTAATATTTAACAATCGTGCTGGCAGATTCTCTACAAAGTTTAATTTATGTTCACTGAAGGATAGGTGAAATTTTACCAAATGAAGGAGCATAAACCTTATTGCTGAAAGGTAAAAAAGTATTCCAGATTATATTCCATTATAGATATAATGTCACAGATAAAACATGTATTCTTTCCCTAAAATGTGTCATTGTAAGCATTTTCTTGGACTGACTCTGCAAACATGCTGCTTTTAAAGCTTACTAGCTCCACTGTCTTTAACAAACCTGGACCTCTTTCACACCACTGTGAGTTCAGAAATCTGATTCCTTTTGCCATTGTGCAGAACCAGAGTCAGAAATTAGCATTTCAATTCTATTTGCCCTGAATTCTAGTACAGCTAACATTAATTTTTTTCCCTGTGTAGTAAGTCATCAAAAGTTTACTGGAATAAAATTCCCCTGAATGAGGATCATGTCAGGTGCTCTGCTGCTGCCCTATGCCTTTTAGTCCTCTTGTTTCCTATTGCAATTATAGAGGAGGGGGTGGATTCACACCCCCAGTGTAAATTATACTACCTCAGTAGTTTGCTGGTTAATTAATTGTAAGTACATTTAGTACATAATAATGTATGGTGTCCAGCTCTGAGGTCCCCAGTACAGGAAGGACATGGACCTTGGTGGAGTGAGTCCAGAGGAGGCCAGGAAGATGCTCAGAGGGCTGGAGCACCTCTGGTATGAGGAAAGGCTGAGGGAGTTGGTGGTGTTCATCCTGGAGAAGAGAAGGCTCCAAAGAGACCTTGTTGTGGCCGTCCACTACCCAAAGGGGGCTACAAAAAGGTTTAGATGAGATATTAGGAAGAAATTCTTCCCTAGGAGGGTGGAGAGGTCCTGGCACAGGGTGCCCAGAGAATCTGTGGCTGCCTCTGGATCCCTGGAAGTGTCCAAGGGCAGCTTGGATGGGGCTTGGAGCAGCTTGGGATAGTGGGAGGTGTCCCTGCCCATGGCAGGGGGTGGAACTGGATGATCTTTATGGTCCCTCCCAACCCAAACCATTCTGTGACTATATGACAACATTATGATGATTATTTTCTTTATTTTTTCTTTTTTTTTTCTTTTTTTTTCTCTCCTCTTGAGTCAGGTTCAAGAGACAAATCCCACTACTGGAAGTCTTGAGATAATCTCCGTTACAGAAGATGAACCACCAGTACCACAAATTCAGTTTACCTTCAAAAGATTCTTCTTCATACCACAAGCAAGAGTGGACCCGAGTGCAGATGGATCTGGTAGGGACAACCCACAGCCCTTTGACCTTTCCAAATGGCCACTGTGTGCCAAACTGAGCTTGCCCACTCAGAGCAAGCAGTCACACCGAGGAGGAAGAAACACGACCTCCCTCCCCCAGGTGTGAGGTTTGTCACTCGTTAACGTGGTGACATCTTGTGTCAGCTTGCACACACAAGCATTTGTTCACAGCCTGGTTATTCACACATAAGCAAACGTTTCCCTACGCTTTTCAGACACATTTTTGAGTGGTTTGTTTGAAATTTTGCCAGCCTGGAAATTGGTCCATTAAAAAACCTGAATATACAATGCAGCAGCCTTGGAGGATTAGCATGTCTGCTTGCTGCTTCCCATAGGTTTCAAAATAACCATGGGCTCCAACAGAGGCAGGCTGAGCTTCCAGAGGGAAAATAGAGCAATTTAATTTTCTAGTCCATTAGCTGCTACAGCTGTCTAAGATTTTTGGCATACCAGACACCGACTCCGTTGCCAAAACCAGTTATTCAGCTGCTGCTGAGAGAGTCTGAGGAAGCTGGGGTTTACTAGAGAGTCTATAAACCCTTGGAGACACTCCTTATCCTTACTGATTGTAAATGTCTGCCAATCTCAATTCAAACCCTGAGGAATGGGGAAGTATGAACTAAAATTAAGGGCAAGGTTCTACCAGTTCTTGTGTGCACCCATGACCCAGCTGTGTTTGCTATTTCCCTGTAGTTTGCCCTTTGTATATCAGAATAAACTTGAAACAAGTGAACCCTTCACTATTTTCAGCAGAATCTCTTCTTGTCCTCCCGGCTGGCAATACCACCAAGTTGAGGTCAGCTCTGGAAGTCAGTGGTTGGTGAACAGGTCCAGCTCATGAAATGTATTCTGCAATAACTACTGATGTATATTTCAACTTTAGATACATCTTTTGTACTTGAAAACTCAAGACTCAGCATTGAGCCATCATCTTTATAGCAAAATTTCAACTTTTTCACAGTTTTTGAGACTAGTTAGGGGATCCTGCTTTTTTTAAAATTTAACTTTCTGTCATCTTAAATTAACCTTGCTTCCAAGTCCAGAAGGACCAGGGACTTTCCTCCTTGCCTTTAACTTTTATTTATGAGCTGCACACAGGTTTGATTACACAGACAGAACAGGTCTGAATTTCATTTTTATCCCAGGACGCACATTTTCAGCAGAGGTGCTCATACCCTTGAAAATCTCCCAGTGTGATGTAGCCCATGAAAATAAAATCTTGGAGCTCCTATTGTTGGTTGCACTGGGGACAGGCCAGGTGCTCTGCAGGGACACAAATCAGGCCCTTCCAAGGCAAATGCTCAAGGGGTGTCTGAGAGCAGCAGCAGCCCCAAAGCACTTGGAACCTTCTCAGTCCCTGAAAGAGCAAACCCAAATCCCTTCAGATGAGGTCAGCTCACCAAGTATATCCAGGAGTTATTGATGACATCTGGTTTAATGTTGGATAAATCTTTTTCATTGCAAACTCAGCTGGTTTGACCTCACAGAAGCTGTTCCCTCTGCTTGGTTTCCAGGAGATATCGAACCACCTTCAATGTGCCATGCTCTTGTCTCCCTAAAATACTTCCCATACATCTGTGGTTTATTCCTTGCAGTAATCCTAGCAGTTGCCATTGGCCTGGGTGGTGAGTACCATTAGTTATTCATTAAGTTCTCACTTAACCATTCAAATGCTTAATTTTTCATGAGCCTTTTACTGAGAATGGAATTAAACTGCTACTGTGGCTTGTTTGCGGAAGTAAAAAATCTTGTTGATGTGATGGCTTTAAATTTTATTTACATGTAGGGATAAAATAGGTCTGGCACTCCTGAGAGGATTGCTGTAACATTTACAACACTGGGGAACCTGCAGCTTCAGGAAACCTTTCTCTAGTAAAATTCTGTCAGCTTCCCTCAGGCAATGAGCTGGGTTTAGAATCTGGGGGGGGCAAAAAAAGCCCCTGCAGGTAGCCCACACCATATTTTTGTCCTGTAATTCACTTCTCTAAGTTTGCTTTCAAAGAATTACAGAACTTTCCTCTAACAAAACCAACTTCTACAAAGGAAAAGAAAATGCACAATGAGTTTAGTTGTGTCTGGGAAGTGTGACCTGCCCAGGTCCAGGGGCCAAATATGTTGATGTGTGTCCACATCTGGAACAGGGATCATCTTGTGGGAGGTTGAGGCATCCCCTTGGGAAGAACAAGCACTGGGTGTGTTTTCCAAGGGTCTCCCTAATTTGCTGCTGAGGGTCTGAGGCTCCAGGCAGGAGCTCACCCTCGAGTGAAACTTAAACTGTGTAGAGGGAGCTGGGAAGGTGTCAGCACACACAGCACACACAGCACACACAGCACACACAGCACACACAGCACACACAGCAGGGCCAGCTCCTCCCACAAGCCATTACTAATAAATGAGTTTGAGCAGCACCGTGTAGCAACCTTCAGGTTGTATTTCAAAAGTTCCTGGAGTACAGGAGCTGGCTTTTCCTTACCAAGGCTGAAATCTGGACAGATAATGGAATGCAGAAGTCTTAAATTAATATCCAAGTGTGTTTTCATTGCCCTCTTTTTTTTTCATTCCTTTTAGTCCAGTACAACTGCATTGGGAAGTTTCGCTGTCGATCATCCTTTAAATGTATCCAGAAATCAGCCAGGTGCAATGGTGTCTTCAACTGTAAAGAAGGGGAGGATGAGTACAGATGTGGTAATTTAAATTTGGTTATAAACCCCTCCTATCTCCTCCCTCAGAATTGGCAAGTTGTCATGGAATGCTTGTTGTAAAGAGTTTGGGTGAGACAAGAAAGACAGAGACCCATGAAATACCTAAATCACCACTTCAGAGGAACAGTCTCTCTGAGGTATTGATTTACAGTTTATGGCAAATCAAACTGCTCTTCACATAAATGTGATGATTGCTGAGTATTGTTACTGCCATTTTTGATAATTTTCTCCATTAGAAGCCCAGATGCTTTTTGACTGCTCACGTTTCCTCTGCCTGCAAGGTATAACCCCAATGCCTATGATGTGTAAATACAGAACTCTCATGGTGCTGTGTCAGTTTTGAAGATTGCAGAAGCCTGGTATTGTCTTAAAGGATGTGGGAATGGGAGAAATCAGCATTTTGTGCACTCAGTGCTCCAGAGTTTGCTGATCACGTGTGAAATGTATAACCTCTGCCAGAATTTCTATCCATGGTGGTTTTGGGAATCACAGGGAGGTTTTAAATGGCCCTTCCCTGTCCTGTGCTGAGGAAGGTGACTGTGGTGTTCACAGCCACTGGAGGGAGAGGACTCTAATATAAACAAACAGAATAACTGGTTTTTAGGTCAGTGTGCTGGTAACCCTGGCTCCCATACCTAGAGGTAAGGAGGCAGCACAGCTTCCCCTCTGTGCAATAGGAGGAAGGACAAGAGCCACGAGCTTTGGGCCCCAGCTGACCCTGCACAGTGTGTTCAGCTTTGTTTTCCCCAGGGAGGCTTGAGGCCTCTGGGCAATTCCTCTGCTTTTCCAGCCTTCTTCTGCCACCCCACAAGGCTGGCTCGTGGGCACGTGTGGCAAAGCCCTGTCCAGCAGTGGCCCCGTGCACGGCCTCCCTTCTCCCTGGAAACAGAACACAGATGAGCCCTTTCCCAGGGCAGGGCAGGGCAGCTGGGCACAAGTGCATCCACCTCTCTGGCACAGGAGATGTCAACCACCTTCCACACCTTACCCTGATCTCAGGTTTCCAAGCCAAGCATGTGCAGCTCCAGCTCCCTGCCAGCAGTGGGACTGGCTCGAAGCTCACTGGAGGCCAGGCAGCCGCCTCCACCTGTATTAGAGCTGATATTCCCTTGAGCAGAGATGTTTTTTCTCCTGGCTGTCCTAGCTCAGAGTACCTTAGTTCCCTTCTTTAATAGGAGGGAAAAAATACCCCAAAAACCAACAAGAAAAAAGGCACAGAAAAATTCTGTCACAGAGTCCAAGTGATGAAAAAGAGAAGCAGTAGAAACTCGTCGAGCCAGAAAACACAGACATCACAGTGGTGCCTTGGCGCTGTCGTGGGCCTGCTGTGTGCCTGATGTTCATCTTCACAGCTCACTGAGGCTTTTCTTATCCTGAATCTCAAAGTCAGGCTGAGTGGGAAGAGGGCAGTGCTGCAGGTGTTCACCTCTGGCTCCTGGAGAACCGTCTGCTCCGACGACTGGAGAGCAGAGTACGGGAACACGACCTGCAAGCACCTGGGCTTCTCAAGGTATGGGCAACAAAGCCAGAACCCTCCTTTGGCATTTGGAACAAACTCTGAGGTTTTCAGTCGTTCTAATGAAACCTTGTGTTGGTGTGTGCCTTAAAATGACTTAACAATCCACCTTTATGAGTAATGTTGATTGAAGAGATTTGAGATGATGTGGGAAATAGTCCTGAGTACTTGCACACTGCAAATGCCTTTAATTACTGCTATAAATCCTTCATGATGGCTAAATACAATGGCTTGGCTAAATCTTCCCTGTGTGGTGCAGGTGCCCAAATCCTATTTGAGACTCTACCAGCCTGTCAGAGAGGCACTAAACACATATGAGCATTTTCCATTTCTTTTACTTCCTCTGTAGGTAAATTGTATACACAATTCATGCCATGGCATCTGGTAGGATTTAAGGTCCACCTCACAATTAGAGAAGAACATGGTAAGGCAGTTCTTGCTGGATTGATCCCATTCCTGAAAAAGCACCATTTCTTCCACAAACTTTCTCAAAATTGAGAAAGATTTGAAGTCATGATTTGCCATGATGCTCTGTTATTCCTTACAATGGCATCATTCTAATTTCTGTTACAGTTAGCAGTATAAAGCCTCTTTGAATAAAATCTTGTTGCCTTTAGGCTAAAATACATCTCAATTTTTCAACAAAGAAGAGAAGAAAAAAATTAAAATTATTCATCCTGCCTGCTGCAAAACATAACTCTGGAAAAAGGAGACAATGAGCTTGTTAGTGCCTCAGGAAATGTGCCAACCACTTCCAATGAAAAGCTTCTTTGTAATATTACAATTAAAATTTACTTTCTCTGCCAGTTAAATGCATCTCAGCATGTGTGGCTTCCACACATGATTATGTCAAAAATACATGCACATGGTAAGGAGCAGAGGGGGAGGATAGAATTGCTTTTATCGAGTGCCAGAATCTAATTATTGTGGTTTTCATTAGCAGAACTGGTGAATTATTTAAGCAGATTGCTGCAGTGCTGTCTGGAGAAGCTGTGTTTATGGTTTATTTGCAGTTACGTGAGTTCAGGTTACCTGCCCGTGGATGCAGTCGAAAAACAGTTCCAAAGACATTTTGTGTCCCTCAGCCACTGGTTCTCAGCTGATCAAGTGACATCCCTGCACAATGCCACCAACCTCAGGTATGCCTCAGCTGCTTCATCCTGACAGAAAGAGGGCAACCAGTGGGAGGGGAGCTACTCAGAGTTTGGGGTTGTGGCTGTTTTTTCAGGCAGGTAGAACTTCCTCAGGGGCTGGTGGTGTTACACATCCCAGACTGAGGTTCAGCAGCAGTCTTGCTGGAATGTGGACCAAGAGGCTGATCCAACACCCATTAAAATCAACCAAGCCTCCAAATGGGCTGTTTGAAGAGACTGTTTGTCCCGTGATGCCATTTTTTGGGAAATGGACAGACACCAGGCACTTCTGCTGTTCCATTAGGAAGCAGTTTGTTTTGGTTTGCAGATCTTTACACGTTCCCCAGGGGGTTCATGAACCCTTTATGGTCCATTTATTCCTCCTGATGAATGCCTGCTTTTCTTAGTTACCCTCCACTGAGAAGGGAGCAATGGATCCAAGGAGACTTCAGACCTGCTGAGCTTTCCCTCATGGGAGAGTGAACCCCTCTTCAGCAAGGCAGCATTTGGGCTGCTGATGGTGGACAAGCTCCTGACTTCAGTATTTCAGTCAAAGGCCCTACTCAGATTGGATGAGTTCTTTGTACCTCTTTTAATATACAAGTTATATATATTTATGTGCAGAGGAAAATGATTTAATATTGAAAAAAAACCCATGGTATTTGTGAATTGTGACTAATGCTGTGCTGTCTTCTCCTCTCAGGGAGGAATGCACTTCTGGCAACGTGATCATCTTAAAGTGCTTGGGTAAGAACCAGAATAAGTGAAAATTAAATCAGAAACTATCCTCCTTTATCCACTGCATGGCAAGAATTGGGAGCAACTGTGTGCTCAGGGCATATTGTACTATCAGTTTATCACACCAAAGAAAAAATGTATTTTTTATGTAAAATATGAAAGAATTTCAGAAAGTGAAAATAGGCTGGGAGGGCAGATTGGGAGCAGGAGCATTTCAGTGAGAATCCCAGTGGGAAGTGGGATGTTTTGTCCATGGACTCACACCGTAATTCCAACTCTTGGGCATCTTGGCAGGAAAAGGCAAACTCTGCCTTAATTGAATTTTCATCTCATACCAGCTAGCTTTCAGACTGGGATACAAAATTCACCAGCAAAATCCTCAGGAGGGGAGAGGAGAAGCTTGAGCCTGCCTGTGTGGGACCCTGAGGATGAAGGAGGGCAGAGCAGGGTGGGTTTTACAGCTCAGCTGAGCGCTGCACCTGCAGGGGAGGGACAGACAGGGAGCCCAGGAGGGACAGACACGGAGCCCAGGAGGGACAGACACAGAGCCGAGGAGGGACAGACACAGAGCCGAGGAGGGACAGACAGGGAGCCGAGGAGGGACAGACACGGAGCCGAGGAGGGACAGACAGGGAGCCGAGGAGGGACAGACACGGAGCTCAGGAGGGACAGACAGGGAGCCCAGGAGGGACAGACAGAGACCCACAGCCCCCAGACCATGAAGGAGGGATGGGAGGGAGGAGGAGGAGGAACCTCCGGGACGCAGCGATGGGTCGGGGATGCTCCAGCTGCGACACCTCCGACGCTGAGCGAGGCCGGGCCAAGGGGGCTGAAGGCCACCCAGGGCAGGGCTGTTTCCTCTCGGGACTGTCCCCTTTGCTTCCCGGCAGCGTGCGGCACTCGGGCCAGCTACGGGCCGCGGATCGTGGGCGGCAACGCGTCCTCGCCGCGGCAGTGGCCGTGGCAGGTGAGCCTGCAGTTCCAGGGCCACCACCTGTGCGGGGGCTCCGTCATCACCCCGCGCTGGATCCTCACGGCCGCCCACTGCGTCTACGAGTGAGTGTCCAGCGCCCTGCCCCGCCACCCTGCTCCTCTGCAAAGCAAACTGCCCCTCTGGCAGGGCATTGCAGCCCTTCCTCTCTCTTTTTGAGTGGGTCTTTATTGGGGAAAAAAGCTTGGCCAAGAAGTGGTCCAAAGCCAGGGCTCCAGTTTGCAGATGTCCTGATGGCACCCAGCTCCCTGGGAAAACGTCTTAAAGCGAGATTTAAGGGTACATTGCACGTACAGGATTTGGGTTTGGCTTCTCTGATCCACTGGAGCTCCAAAAGGAATTACAGGGTCCCTTTCAGGTTGACAGGGTCAATCAGTTGTACTGTGCTTTGTGCCCTTTGCCACTTACTGCTCCTTTTTAAGCAGTTGAAGAGGTCTTGGAGCTGTAAACAGATGCTAAATAGTTACTCTTCTTATAAACAGTTACTCTTAAACTCTTCGTTGTGTAATTACAAACATATTTATGAAGAGCTGTCTGGTTTTGCAGTCTTGTTTGCTGCTAATGGTGCAGGAGAGCTCTTCTTGCTCATGCAAACTCCAGGCCACTTTCACCACCGGTATTTAGACAGCCAAAATGGGATTTGTCTGACCACTTTTAAGCACCCACAATATGGATGCCTTCTCCTGAGGAAGTTCTTGTAGGATGCTTTTATACCCAGTAGAGAGAAGAGATGGGACAGACAAACCCCACTCCTAGTTCCTATTTAGAACCCAGTGTTGCCATAAAAATAATTACTTAAGAATTCAGCATTTTAGAATTTTTGTCCCCCCGCAACCCAGGTGGTTATGGTGTGGTGGGAGGGTGATGGGGATGGGATCTGGCAACACAACCCACATTCCTGGAGCCTTTTGCCAGGGGGGTGAGGCCAAAAGGAGAGGAGCTGCTCATGTGCTGGAGGCTGAAGGTTGTTCCAGCTCAGGAACTGGGGCAGAAACACCTTCCAGAAGGGAAGCTTCTCCTTGAAAATGCCTTGCTGAGGTCTGGCTGAGTGCAGGTGTGCCAGGCAGCAGCTGTGGGCTCTCACAGGAGCACAGGCAGCTGGGTTGATGCCAAACTCTCACATATTTGTAAAAAGATACAGATAATCACACAGATAATATATCAGTGACCCAAGGTGCTAATAAGATTAGTCACCTTTTCTACATTCTTAAAAATTACATGCAAAACACAGCCATTATTAATAGAGAGGCAAGCCAGTAGAGCAGACTGGAGTCATTTGCCTGTGGTCCACAAGCTCAGAGGAGAATTAGAGAAACCTGAGGGTTTCCCTGAAGGTTTGACACTGTCTCCTCCCTCTTTGTTTCAGCCTGTACCTGCCGAGCTCATGGAGTGTCCAGGTCGGTTTTGTGACTCAGCAGGACACCCAGGTGCACCCACATTCCGTGGAAAAAATCATATACCACCGGAATTATAAACCCAAGACCATGGGCAATGACATAGCACTGATGAAACTGGCAGCACCTCTCACCCTCAATGGTAATTTATCTCTGTGAGCTTTCACCTGACTTTCTCACCTCTCCAGCTAAAACCCCCCTGTTCACACAACAGCAGCAGAGACCACCCAGCCTCAGTGTGAGCACCTCCTCTGTACTCCAGGTTCAGGTATGGACAGCAGCAACGTGCTGCAAAATGTTCCCAGTCCACTCTGGTATTGATTTACTGCAGGCATTTATTAATAGGCAAACATTAACTTTATTCTTTCTAAATATTCTTCCTATCTAAAATAAACGCCCTGCCTCATTCTGCTTGGAGGTCAAAGAGATTTTTATCATGTCCTTTCCATGAGTATTGGGGGAACCAGCAGTGTCCAAAGCTGAAAATCAAGCTTGAATTTCAAAGAGAAGGCAATTTGAATATAATGATTAAATTAAGTTTAAACTACTGTTTTTTTCTCAGTGTAATGTTGCCTGCAGCTGATACAGTGATTTGAAATAATATATAATAATATTGTATTAATTGAAATGCTCACCTGCCAGTACCTCCTAGTCACTGTGAGCTCTCTGCAAAGGGGAGCTGGTGCTCTCTGACACATCATTTTCTAAATCAATTCTCCTGTAATGGTTTAAAATTTCACTTTAAATGAAAAAGAAGCTCAATTTTGCTCTCTTTTGTATCTCAGCTACTGCTGATTTCCTCTGCCCCCGAATAACTTTGGGAAGCTGTGAGGAACAACAGTGGCTCTGCACCTGAGTGCGATCCCACGTGTTCCATGCTGGGGGCTTGGTGCCTCGAGCTGGGATCACTGCACTGTGGAGAACAGAACCACTGTGAACTGCCCAGTAATATCTGGTATTTTCCCTCCCTTTACTCAGCACCAGTTTGTCCCCACAAGCACCAAGCACTGATTTTATCACATGAAATTCCACGTCCCAGAGCACAGAGGCACCGAAACTCTGTGAGCCGAAGGGTGGGAAGAAAAGAGCCCCCCAGGAATCTTTTTGCCCTTTCAGGGATGTGCACACCCAGCTCCTTGGTCTCACTCCATCAGCCCTGGGGCCTCTGATCTGCCCTTCAGCTGCATTTCTTGTTTGCTCATTCTTCAATTTATTGACCTGCTGACACCTCCTTTTGTTGCTTCATACCCAAAACCCACTGGGGCTGCTGTGGGTGTTGTCTCAAACCCTCAGTGTTGCCCACAAGACAAAAAAACTGCAGAAAACTGCCAGGCTATTTATGTGGGGAGTGGGTGGTGTTCATCACAAGTTCACTGCAAGCCAAATCTTCAAGTTTTTCTGAGACATATAAACTTTTTTTTTGCTAAATTTTGATTTTCTTCTCTCCCTCTCCCTCTCTCTCTCTCTCTCTTTTTTTTTTTTTTTTTTAAATATCTGAAACTAAAATATATTTGCNTTCTCCCCCCCTCCCTCTCTCTCTCTCTCTCTTTTTTTTTTTTTTTTTAAATAGGTCACATTGAACCGATTTGTCTGCCCAATTTTGGTGAACATTTCCCAGCAGGGAAGATGTGTTGGGTATCAGGATGGGGAGCAACTGTGGAAGGAGGTATTTTAAATGGTCTGCTGATGATTTCACTGCTGCATTTACATACAGTAAACACAGGATTTGGTCAGGGGATTTGGAGAGGGGAGAGAAGATGTATTCCTAAATTTTATGCACAAACTGAACTGCAAAAGTGCTGTGTAAACTTTATCACAAGGAATGGATGGGTATCCTCTGAAACAGTTGAAAATTACACATAAAAAATTCAGTGTTGTGCTCAGCCTCAGTCACACAGGCTGTGCCCTTTAGAACTCCAAGCACAGAAAGAACAGCATGAATGCAAGAATTAACCATCCTTTTTTTTTTTTTAAGAGAAAGCATATATGTATTTTAAGGCAGGTTGTGTGATGTAGAAATTGGATGAAACAACGTCAAAAAGAAAAAGGAAATTTTAATTTATTTTTTTTAACCATGACTCATAGCTCATGTTAATCAATAATATAAACTGAACCACCTTCACGTGAAAATGGGTGAATTGTCAGGTAATTGGTTTTTATCACTCTTCATTCATGTCACTGACGGTGTTTCTGTTGTTCAGGGAACAAGAACAGAACGTTACCTGACCCACAGATAACAGCCAAAGGTGGGGAGAAAATGAAAGCAAGGTTTGCCACATAAAAAAAACCAGCCCTAAATTGACAATAGGCAGTGTGCAAATACTCCCATTTGTAGAAAGGATCCATTCAGGCTGTGAATGAAATAAAATAAATATTTGTAAAGTAAATCAGATGTTTGCAGATGATTTGTTGACCAACAGAACAGGTGATAAATTCAGAACAGGTTTTGGCACTAGTACTGAACACCATGTTCAACAAGTTTTTAGTTCATTAGTGTCATGGGTTTTCTAGTTTGAACTGGAAACATACAGTGTCCAGATTTTATTATTATTTTATACACTGTGATCATCCACATCTCTACAGAGTGGATGATTACTGTGTCCTGTGAGTGATGAGACATCACATTGCCTTCTTGTGTGTTGTCACTTAACAACATTTCTTTCATCCTTCCTTGCCAATTCTTTGTATATAAAACATTGCCTGTTTATAAATGGAGATTATTTTCAAGGACAGGAAGATTTTTTTCTGTTTTTTTTTCTCTTTTTTTAACAGGTGATACATCTGACACCATGAATTATGCAGGTGTTCCTCTGATTTCCAATGCAATTTGCAATCACAGGGATGTCTATGGTGGGATCATAACTTCTTCAATGCTTTGTGCTGGTTTCCTAAAGGGAGGGGTGGACACCTGCCAGGTATGGAAGTTTCCAAACTGCAACTGTGCTTATTGGAAATGGAAAAACATGAGTGATAAGCTATCAGAAGGCACTCCCAGGCTTTTCTTGGGCAAACATTTGGGTTTGTGCCATTTATTCTGCTTTCCATGATTATCAATCACTGACCATGTGCATTCACATGCTACAATTTCCTTTTTATACTTCTTCTCTGGCCCTTATCTGTTACTTCTGAAGCCAAATTTGCTTAGGACATATTTTGATTTGGTATGTGTGCTACAGCACGGTGCCATCCTTTCTCTGCCTTGGCTGTGTCCTCTGCTCTGCTCTGAATTTCACTTCCCTGCTCTATGAGCAGCTCCAGAGACCTGCAAGGTGCAGAAAGCCCGTGGGGAAAAGCAGCCACATAGGCTTGGGGAGGAATTCCTAGTGGAAGGTGTCCCTGATCCAAGCAGGGGGCTTGGATCTACGTGAACTTCAGTATCCCTTCCAACCCAAACCTCT
Organism: Notiomystis cincta; assembly: GCA_013398075.1. Lineage (NCBI taxonomy): Eukaryota > Metazoa > Chordata > Aves > Passeriformes > Notiomystidae > Notiomystis > Notiomystis cincta. The sequence continues at coordinate 114,660 of VZRX01013181.1, read as the reverse complement.
CTACGATTCTGTGAACTTCATGTTTCCAGATTTGTTCCATCCCAGTGGCACCTGGAGCAAAGTAAAGCAAAGGCAGTGGGTACACAGATGTGCATTTCATCCCCTTTTTTGCACACAGCCTCCCCAAAAAGGCACCTGGCACCAGCTCTGCCCAGGAGAGCTGCCCAAAGGCAGCTTGCTCAGCACACAGCTCCACGTGACAGGAGGAGCCCTGCTCACCAGTGGGACAGGCTTGTTCCAAATTCCCTTCTTTCCAGTTGTTGTGCTGGCTCTGGTGCTCACAGGGCAGGAAACTGCTCCAGCAAAAAAGAAATGGGGAGTTTTCAGTACTTAGGTGTGAGTCCATTGAGTTGAGTCTGCACAGCAAAGTGTCTGGGAAGGGCTGGAAAAGCAGGCAGGAGCAGCAAGGGAAGGAGCTGAGATGTTGCAATCTTGGGCTCAGCTCAGCTCAATAGCCAGGAGTCAGGGAAAGAAAAATATGGTCTCATCCATGTCTCAGAATTCTCCAAGTCCTGCTGTCATGTGCTTTTCCCAGGATCCCAGAAGAGAACAGAAAAAAGAGTCTTGAGTTACTGGGCTATGTCTCTCCCTCTACCTCCCCAAATAGACATTTTCCTGCTTTTCTGGGACACTGACATTTGTTTCAATTCCTTTTCCCTCAGGGAGATAGTGGGGGGCCTTTAGCATGTGAAGACATGAGTATCTGGAAGCTGGTGGGCACCACCAGCTTCGGAGTGGGCTGTGCAGAGAAGAACAAGCCGGGCGTCTACAGCCGCACCACGTCCTTCCTGGACTGGATCCACGAGCAGATGGAGGTCTGGCTGTGCCCTCTTCCCCACCTCTGCTTGCCCCTTTGCTCCTCCTGTGCCACATGGGTTCAGCCTGGATTTGTCAGAGCTGAGCTGTGCCAAAGAGATGCGAAATTTGAGGGGGTGTTGTGGGATCAGGGCTGGTCCTTGGGCAGAGCAGGGCACAGGGGTTTTGTGAGGGGTTGGGATCACCCCTCAGGGGTTTTGTGAGGGTTGGGATCACCCCACAGGGGTAGAGAGGAAAGGAGAGGAGTGGAGGGCACATCCAGATGGGTGGGAATCACTGGAGAGGGGGCTGGAGCAGAGCAGGGAGGTGTGGAAGGGCTGAGTCAGGACAGGGGGGTTGAGGAAAGAGATTTTAGGGGTCTATAACTGTGTACAGTTCTGAGGCTCCCAATATGGGAAGGACATGGAATTGTTGGAGCAAGTCCAGGGAAGGGACATGAAGTTGCTAAGAGGACTGGAGCACCTCCCCTATGAGGACAGGCTGGGAAAGTTGGGACTGCTCAGCCTGGAGAAGAGAAGGTTGTGTGGAGACCTCAGAGCACTTTGCAGGATCTGAAGGGGCTACAGAGAAGCTGGAGAAGGATTCTGTCAGGAAGTGGAATGACAGGACAGGGAATGATGGGTACAAATTGAAAGACAGGAGATTTAGGTTAGATAGTAGGAAGAAATTCTTTCCTGTGAGGCTGGTGAGGCCCTGGCACAGGGTGCCCAGAGAAGCTGTGGCTGCCCCATCCCTGGCAGTGTTCAAGGACAGGTTGGATAAGGCCTGGAGCAGCCTGGGACAGTGGGAGGTGTCCCTGCCCATGGCAGGATGAGCTGATCTTAAAGGTCTCTTCCAACCTTTAACATTCTGTGATTCTTTGATTTGATTTGAAGCCAGGAGGCTGCTGCAGAAAAGCCTGGGGGGTGGAGGCTGAGTGGGCCAAAGAAATTGCAGAGGGAACATGGTGTTGTCTGGAAGGAGAGGAGAGCAGAGCCAGGGGAGTGGGGGGACACTTCAGCCCCTTGCTGCTGACCCAAGGGTGTCCCACTCACTGGAGACCTTCTGCTGCTGTCAGCACCTCTCCAGGGCTGCCAGAGAGCTGCTGGGCTCAGCCACCTGAGTACAGACACATTGTGCTCCAGGGGTGGCTCCCAAGCAGGGCTCCATTGCCTAAGCAGAGGCATCCAGAGCCATTTTAGAGCTCTCAGGTGTCCTGCCTGCCTCACAGGTGTTCCTGCTGAAGGCAGGGATCTGCAGCTCACCCTGGCTGCATCCACCATCCATTCCTGTGGGGATGGCTCAGATACACCACGAAGGTTCAGATGGGCCCAAGTGCACTAAGACACCTCAAGTGGCACTAGAAAAGACAAATGCAGGGCAGGAGAATCCTCCTGCACTGCCCTGGGAGGATTCTGGGCATGCAGACACAGGCAGAGAGCTGTGCACAGGCTTTTAATTGTGATTTTCCTGTCTTTGTGGCAAAGCCATCCTAAACACCAGAGGTGCAGCCCATTCTGCTCCAGCCTGGTCCTCCCAGGCAGAGCTGCCATTCCAACACCCAGCTTGCTGGAATGAGGGAAGGGATGGGTAGCAATGATGCCATTCCAGCACCAGCAATCCAGCAATCCAGGCACGTGATGGAACCACTCCTGTCGCCATCTCACTTGTGAAATATGTGAGACTTCCTCCTCAAAACTGCCAATATCAAACATTCACAGACAAGCAAATGCCCAAAATAAGGTGATGTGTGCAATTTCAGCTCAGCCCACGTCTGAATACTGTATGACACACACTGTTTTCACAACTTATATTGCACAGGAAGATTGGTGCTATCACAAGCCTAGCTGTCATTCAGAGAAAACAGGAAAACAGGGTATTTCTGAATCTTTAAGACCTGTTATATTACTTGATTTTCTTTCCCCCAAATATTTAATTGTGATTTTTTTGCATATACAAACATTTCAGATGAAGAGCTCATACCAAATGAAATCACAGATCTCCATTATAAAGTGATCAAGGGAGAAAAAAGTACAGCAAAATCTTCATTGAGCCAAATGCTAAAATACTAGAATTTTTCAGAGGGACATCCTTCAGATGTAAACATTAATTCCTCAATTTATCCCCTTAGGAAGGATTTTCAGCTGCAGCACAGAAACATGGACACTTTTTAAAGGACTTTGAAGCAAACCTAAAGAAAGTGGAACTACTCTGCCTTTGGAAGTGGGACCAAGAGAATGGCAGAGCTGTACTGGGGCATGGCCTAGATCAAAGTGGAGAAGAGAAGCTTTGGGGTGATCTAATTGCAGTCTTCCAGTGCCTGAAGGAGCCTGCAGGAAAGATGGAGAGAGACAATTTACAGGGGTCTGGAGTGACAGGACAAGGGGGAATGGCATCAAATGGACGGAGAGGTTTAGGTCAGATGTTAGGAGGAAATTCTTCCCTGTGAGGGTGGGCAGGCCCTGGCACAGGGTGCTCAGAGAAGCTGTGGCTGCCCCTGGATCCCTGGAAGTGCCCAAGGCCGGGCTGGACAGGGCAGGGGGGTTGGAATGAGATGATCTTTAAGGTCTCTTCCAACCCAAGCCACTGCATGTTTCTATGATTCTGCTGGCAGGACCAGCTCCAGCAGCCCCTCAGCTCCCTTGGTGAGCTGAGTACAGTGGGAAAACCCTGTCAGAATTCATTGGGTGGCAATACCAGCATTTGCAAACAATGCATAACTGGCTTTTTTTTTCCCAGAGAGAACTGCAGACCTGAGGAGAGTGGCCATACTCTGGGCTCCTGAAAACCCACATCACACTCCAGCCCTGCAGAAGGACCCATCCCACTCTTCTGGTCACCTGCTCTGAGCTCTGGACCTTCACAGAACACCTTTCACCATTTATTTTTGTTACTGGCAACTGAACTTGAGGCAAACTGTTGCACATTGAGCCTGTTTTGGGTGGAAGAGGCAGATGGATGATGAGCATGTGTGTTTACTGTAAGCTACAGTCTTTACACATAGAAAAAAGCTAAGACTGATAACACTGATTGCTGTCATGTTAAAGTTTTGCTGAAGAAGACAAGAACACCTTCAGGTCAGGTTGCTCACTGTTATTTTAGTACTTACCTTCCAAGCACAAGGTTACAAAAATACTTTCTTTCCTGAAAGTGTTCCTATAGGTCCATAAGAGTCCCATGCTCTGTTGCACAGGCAGCAGCAGATTCCTTTGAATCCAAAAGCAAGCAGGAAGCAGAAAGTTGGCACTTCTGACAAGTATGTTCAACTGTTAGAAAAAATCATCTCTGAACTCAAATATATTATCATGTGGCTGTGAACAAAGTTCCCAAAAATCAAATTCTTAGCTGTTTTCCTGAAGTAAACAGCACTGAAATGAGCAACAGGCTGAAACTTGACTGGAAAATTCTGAGATTATTGAATTTAAGTGGAAGAGGAAGTTCTTTATGCTCTGCTTTCCCTTCTTTTTTCTGCTGATGGGACAATCCGGGTCCCACACTCTTTGTGCCTCTTAGTGACATCAGTGTGTGGATGGACTGATGCCAGCCAGACAAAGGACAAAACATCTGAAGTGCTGCTGTGGTTTCCTAATTTCCATTTTAATATAACAGTCTCAGCTATTTTTAGGCTGGAAAATGACTGATTGTTTGACACTTGCCCTTTGTAAAAATCCCAGGGTGAAAGTTGTCAATTTTAGAATTGATCACGGGGGATTGCGTGGGCTGAATAATGGATAATATTGTCAGAGCTTTCCAATATCAGCCAGAATTGATCTTATCATCTGATCAGGTGCTGGGGATCTGCTTGAGAGTGGTTGTGGATGCAGTCTGTGTGCTTTTAAATCAGTATTTGCATCACCACTGCTGCAAGAAAGCGCTGGCAGAATCAGAACTTAATTTTTGCTGCAACGTACCAGGTCAAATTTGAGAGAAAACAGCAAACCCACATGAACTGTCAACCTCCACGTTGTCCTGTGGATATACAAACCTTGATCTCACAGGACACTGCACCAAAACCTTCACTCTGACTGAAGAAACTGCAGTGCAATGGAAACAGCACTTCCCAAGCCTGTGTGTTGTTAAAAAGAAGAGGGAATCGTTACTGCAAAGCTGACATGGAAACTGGAATTAATTTCATCTGACAGAAACATGACAGAACTACAACAAAGTTTGTTGAAGCCTTGTGTAGCTGAGACATTTGCAGAAGAGTTTTAATGTTCATTGCTTGTTATCATGACATTTTCACAGCCCAACATGGCTGATATTTTAGTATTATCAGCAGTCTGGAGATGAGGGCACTGCTCTTGGAGATGACAGTGTTGTTGTTTCATATTTCTGAAAGGAACACCGAAAATTCCTTTTGAACTCCTGTGTTTCCATAAAAAGACTGTATCATAAGTATCCATTATGGTCTGCTTTTATCTCAAAGAGAAATCCAGTGTAAAATGAGGAAAGCTACTGAAATTTTCCCAACCAGAAGTCACATTGACCCCCAGATCAGTGACAGTCACTTATGGGTAGACCCAGCCTAGTGAGCCTGCAAATCTTCCTTCAGTCTTCCTTCTGGTTTCTGTTAGACCCCTTGCTGTGCTGTCTTAATTATGCCCAGGCAAGATATGGAATCACAGACTCATGGAATGGTTTGGGTTGGAAGGGACCTTCCCATATAAAAGAGTCACTCCCTACATCTGGATTTTCCTCCCTCTCCTTATGCCCATAACATTCATGACAAAGGCTGTGGAAGAAATATAATCACAATATTAACGTATTTCTTTCTGTTAAGCCAGGTGAAGAGAGGTGGGGGTTTAGGACATTTGCTGTGGGGGGTGTTTTGTATGGACTTGGGCATTGTGTTTTATTCAGAGAGGTGGGACTGATGAACTGGTTATCAGTATCACAGCTGGAATGAACTGGTGCACAGAAAAATAACTTTTCAAAGACTTTTTAAGGCAGGTTGCCAAGCCTTTCCTTTTCCTTGGGATTTCCTCTCTTTATTCAAGAAAAATAATTTTCAACACCATATGTACAGAAGGCTGCCAAGCCAGGTGGGGCTGAAGGCAGCTCTGGTTTAACTAATCCTGATTAGGGTCTCATGGCAAACACCTTGGGAGTGTTTAAGACCTTTATATTAGGGGAGTGTGTATTTGCCACGTTATTAAAGAGGCTGATGGAACAGCCTCTGCTTTGGGAGCTCAGAGGGCTGGTGTGGCACAGGGTTATGGTACAACCACAGGATCCCTTAGAAACACAAACTGTCTGTAGGCATGGCCTTGCAGCAGTTTGTCACTGGTTTTTGGGAAATTAATCCAATGTTCTTCACACCCTGGACTTTGCAAGAAGTGTCCAGCATGTGAAGAAAAATTCCTTTGCTGTTCATTGTCTGCTCCTGTCATCATGACAGGTCAGTCTGGAAACTGAGGCAAAGCTGATAAGTTTGGATGAAATACAAATGAATTTTATTCAATATGCAGTTTTCCCAGGCACTCTGAGAAACATCACATGGATGAACTCTCCATTTGCCAATCTGAAATCTTTTTTTTTCTACTTGTCATGTACAAATAAGCAGGAAATTTCTGTAAAGAGACAGAGATAAGCATAAAAATGAGTGCCTAAGCTTGGTGTCTGAGGAAGCCAAAGTGCCTTCTGAGAGGTGACATGCATTTAACTTGCTTTTGACATGCCTTTAACACATCCTGCACCAGGTACATCCCAGCACAGACACGAAGATCTGCTCAGCTCTGCTCTTAGGGCAAGACTCAAGTAAGTCTGTAAATGCAAATTTAAGAACTGCACGTTAGGCTTAAAACAAATTAGATCTGGTTCTTCACTTTTTGAGCATCTCCCATATCCAAACCAGCAGGTTGGGAAGTGGCACTGTAAGTGCTGCACTGTGCATCCTGCTGGCTCTGGTTCCAGCCTGTTTTGATCCCTGAAAGGTGCACACCCCCCAGCATCTCTGTGAGGGTAGCACTGCTTTAACATCTGCTGGCCACATTTATTTCCCTCAACAAAAATCCTGTGAGAAGCAGTATCAGAGTTGTGGGCACCAAGAGCCCCAGATTACATAAAGCACAGTAAGAAAGGAGCTTACTTGGTGTGTTTGACTTTAGGGAAGGTACAAGGAAGTGTTTCTTATCTGCACCGAAAGAGCACACTCGATCATTGCCTTTAATCTCTCTTTTGATGTATTTAACAGGAGCAGAGGCTTCCAAGTTTGTTTGGTTGCTTTTATCACACGTTTTCTTGCTGGTGGAGCTCCAGCCCCAGTAGAGGACAGCAGGTTGTGGCCCCAGCATTGACACCAGATATAAGTTCTTGAGTAGCTTGCATCATTTTTGGCAGGGGAGAGATAAAAATGCACCAATCTTATGGGTTGTCAAAATATGACCAGACTGATTTTTCCTAATCAAAAGAAAACTGACTCCATCCCCAATTCATTTCCCTGAAGAGAGCTTTGATAGCTGCCAGCTTGAGCGAGGCAATTGTAAAATGCAATGGGCAAGAGGAAAAAAAAAAGGATTATTGATTTCCCCTCCTGCTGGTGATGGAGCTTGTTTACTCGAGGTAAATGCAGGCACAGGGCACCCACGTCAGGGCTCTGCTCTGAGGCTTCCAGCCATAAATGTGGTCCCCCTGGAGCTTTCATGTGAGAGGGAAGGCAGGCAGGGAGGGAGGGAAAAATGAGAAGGGAAAAGAACAAGAATGCCTGGAAGCACCACAGCGTGAAGCACTCAGAGGAAATAATTTGCACATAAAATCACCAGTAAATCATAATTCCTTCCTATAGGTTCCCCACTGTTTGAAGGACATTTTGCTTAGAGGGTCAAGTGGAAGGGAGTTTTAGATCCTTTCCACACAGCTCCATGTGGCATTTATTTGGTCACCTTTACCCTAAGCAGCATTATCTCTCTCAGAAACAAATTTGAAATGTTCATAATCATATGAAGCCCACAGCAGATGGCAGCATACAGCAAAATTCTGCCTCCATCCTCTGCTGAAAAATAAATAAATAAACACTGAGCAGTTCGTGCCTCAGCCACCAGAAGTGAATAATGCAGATGCAGTGACAGCACTTGTCACACTCTTGGCTGTTTGAGGAGAGGTTACTGAGGAGATGCAGCTCCCCCAGCAGAGGAGGGACCCTCAGGCACCTGGGACTGTGATCAGAGCATCCTCAGATCTCCCCAGGTCTCCTCTGCTGCCCAAATTGGGTGATCTGCTGTGTGCTAGTGCTGCTGGCTGCTCATGCTGTGGGATGCCCTGGAAGTCACAGGATTTTTCATGCTTTGATAGATTGTTATTTTTAAAATATATTTAAAAAAAATCACAGTGGAATAGCAGTAAGATGTCACTACAGAGCTGGCTTTGATCCAGAGAGATCTGCTGAGCAGTTTATTATCCACATCTCCAAATACCAATCTATTCCCATCAGAGGCTGAATTTATAATTGGACATTAACAGTGGAAAAGAACTTTCTCCTTACAAATTATTTTGTAATGTCACCAATGACAGAAAAAAAAGTTTATTTATAGATTTGGCAGCCTTCCTTTTTATTATCACTTTTGCTAGGACTAGGATGGGATCACAACTTCCAGGCCTCAGGGCAAAAATAAGACTATCACATAAAAATACTTCTGTACAGGTACCCAGTGCTAGACACTTACAGCCATGTACAGGTAACTTAATTTTAAGAAACCCTTAAAGCTGGTAGGGAAGTAGAAGCTAAACTTCTCCAGAAACAAAATACTTCATCCCACCGTGGCTGCAGTGAAGAGGGAAGAGAAAGGTGACACCTATTCAAGATTTCCTTCTCCTCCTCCTCCTGCTTCTCCCTGCAGAAGGAGGAAAACACATCCATGGCAGCTGGAGAGCTCCGTGTCCCTGCTCTGCATCCCCACATCCTCCCACGCCACCATAATCCCTGGTTTTTATAGTTCCTCCTCTGCACTACCCCAGATCCTCTCAGAGAACATTTTGCCTCACAAGCCCTTTGCTTTCTCCACTTGTCTGTGTCCCTAAATATCAATGTCCCCTCCCCTGGCTGGCCCCAGCCACCCTGCCCATGGCATTTGGCTGGGCAGGAGGCAGGACAGACCATCAGCCAGCAGCTGGTGCCAGGCCAAATCCTGCAACATCCCTGCTTCTCCCTCAGTGGGAGCAGTCAGAAATTTGCACAAAACTTGTCAGATGTTGGTATCACTGTTTCTGCAGTTTCTCCTACAGTTTCTCTCTCAAATTCTGTCCATCAGGTTCAGGAGTGTTAATGTTTAACTCCAGTCTCAGGCAGCTGCCTGCTCATTCCCCTCCCACAAAATCAGAAAAGGAAAAGTGAGCCTTGTGGGTTGAGATAAGAACCGTCTAATAATTGAAAATTATAATATTAATAACAACAACAACAATGAAAAGGAGACAGGGAGAGAAATAAAACCCAAGAGAAATAAACCCAAGAGAAACAAGTGATGCCCAGTGCTCAGCACCCACTGACTGATGCCCAGCCCAGCCCCTCACAGACAGCTGCCCCCAGTTTATACATGGAGTATGATGTTCCATGGTGTGGAATATCCCTTTGGCTAGTTCAGATCACCTGTCCTGTCCCCTGTGGCTTCTTGTGCAGCTCCTCACTGGCAGAGCATGGGAGACTGAGAAGTCCTTGGTTTAAGGTGAGCACTACTTAGCAACAACCCAAACATCCGTGTGTTATCAACGTTATTCTCCTGCTAAATCCAAAACACAGAACTGTACCAGCTGCTGAGAAGAAAATTAACTCTGTCCCAGCCAAAACCAGGGCATGGAGCAAGTGAGGGACCGGGAAGCCAAGAGGGAGGGGACCAGATGTGCTCCCTGCTTGCAAGAAACAGGCAGAACCCCACAGGTGTAGGATAACTTCAAACCTTCGTTCCCTTCCAAAGACAGCACCTTCTCCTCCTCCTCCTCAAGTCCTCACCCCTCTGGGGTGGAGCCTCTTGTCACGCTGTCCCTGTGCCCCTGTCACAGCCCCAGTCAGGCCCTGAGCATCCCTGCACCTTTCCTGCTCTCCCTGCACCGGTGCCATTCGCAGCAGATCCATCCTGGTCCCCTGCTCCAGTGGTGTCTGGGCACCAAGCACTGCTCCTTCCTCAGGGAACCACAGCCCCACTGGCCCCCTTATCCTTCATTCCTGGGGAACTGAGCCTCCTGGGTGTTTGCAGGGAAAGGAGGAAAGCAGAGGAAGGGATAAAGACTCAAAATGCAGATGGGCTTGAAAACAAACACAGGCCAGCAAACCAAAAATGGAAAACATCCCTCGGAAAAGTTCAAGAACTTTACATTTGTGGGTTTTATCCAGGACCTTCTGCTCCCCACTTTCACAGTCCAGGAGCACCCAAAAGGATGCATTTGGTGGAGATTGGGCTCCACAGAGAAGCTCAGGCTCAGGCCAGTGGCTGCAGAGGCAGAGCCTCAGTGCCTCGGGGGCTGTGAGGACTCAGAGCTGTTGCCCTCCCTGCCAGCAGCAGGTAAAGCAAACTGGGAGCACCCCAGTTTGTGTGTTGACAAATGCCAGGTCTTCACCTCTGGCAGCCCTGCCTGCTGTGCTGTGCCAGATGTGCTCCACATCTGCTGCACTGGGATCAGCCCTTCCCAGCTTTCTCAATCCAAGGGCCACAGTCAGGGCAAAGTCAGGGACCATCTTGCACCATGCAGCCAAATGATTTTTTATTTACAAGTAGAGATGCTTCTTTATTTATGTGACTTCCCTTTTCCTGTTCACCCACCTGTATGCATGGACATGTGTTCATATTTATAAAGTTATTTTCTTTTCTTTTCATTTTTGGCAGCTGCTGTGCTGGACAGCAACAGCTCTGGTCACTGACAGATTGGGACTGGAAATTCAGAAATGCTGCTTCAGGTGATTAATTAATCCCCTTCCCATTGCAAATGCTGAGTCTGGGACCCAAAATCCCAGTCCCTGCCGAGCTATGGATTTGCTGGAGAGGAGGGTGGTGACTGCTGTTCCTGACAATCCTCTGAGTGCTGCCAGCATCTCTTTGTGGGATGTCACTGTCGTCCTCACAGGGATCTGCATGACACAGGGGATTTGTCATTAATGAGAATCACACAAATCACACAAATCACACACATCACACACACTGCTGAAGTGTGAGCACTGCAGCAGAGCAGGGACAGAGCCAGAGCCACCCCAGAGGAGAGGGGAGCTATTGGGGAGAGCTTCCAGCCCACAGGGCATCCCTCTCCCCAGGAAGGGCTCCTGCAGTCCTGCAAGGGCTGCCCATTCCCAAAAGCTGCCTCTTCCCAAAATCTGCCCATTCCCAAGGGATGCCCATTCCCAAAAGCTGCCCATTCCCAAGGGCTGCCTTTTCCCAAGGGCTGCCTGCTCCCCAAATCTGCCCATTCCAAAAACTGCCTTTTCCCAAAAGCTGCCTTTTCCCAAAATCTGCCCATTCCCAAGGGCTGCCTGCACCCAGCTGGTGCCTGCCTGGGGTAACCCCTCCACCCCAAGCCTTGGCAGGCAGCAGTGTCACCTTTTGTACCCCACTGACGTCACCAGCTCTGCAATGTTGGCTGAGCCTTAATCAGTGCCTATGGATGGCAATTACTGTAATGAGTGTAATATTTAATGACCTCACTTTAGGCTCTCTGAAGTTCCTGGGAAGCAACAGAAACCACAGTACCAAAGCTACCAAACACTGATAAAAGAAAGGAGGAATATTCTCATTTAGGTCTGTCCCTATTTGCTTCACTAAAGAAAAAACCCCATTTTTTCCTTTTTTCCCCTGCACTTGCAGCCCCTGTTCATTTTGTCCCTTGGACTGAGCACTGTTTGAAGGCTCCCTGTCACCTGCATAATTTAAGAAGTAAATAGAAAATATTGCTGCACACACATATAAAAGCATTGATTTGGTGATTCACTGTGTTGAAGATAACTTATTTAACAACTGGCAGAACACACACTCAGTGTTAAATGAGAGCCAGGCTGGTAAGAATGCCCAGCTTGATGGTTGAACTTCCCTTTGCCCAGCATCAGCCACCTGCCTGCTTTAAGTGTGCTAAAAATGTGTGAATCAAAAGGGACTAAAGAAATTAAAATGGTAAAAAAGCTCCACAATATAAATCAGTGTGTTTGAATAAACACAATGTAAAATAAAAGCCTCAAAGGGGGCTGTTTCCTTTCCAAAGGCTGCAGATGGACATTATCCTGAGTCCTCACCACCTCCCTGGCTCTGGGGCAGCAGTGACCCAGAGACAAAGCTCAGGAGTTTCTGTCAGCATCCAGGAACTGTAAAATCCAGCATTTGAAATTAGCCTGGGCTGCCACACTGCCATAGGGAGCTTGCTTCACTCCCAAGAAATACTCAACATCAGGTGAATACTGTGCTTCTGGCTGTAAAGTCATGTGCAGAGGTAAAATGTGGCTCAGGACAGGATCAGGATGGACAGGATGGACACAACAAATGAAGACAACTTCAGCATTGTCTGGGAAAAGGAGGGAGGGTAAAGGCTGGGGTACCAATGATTTGTGTTTCTTCTAGCTGTGGTAGTACAGTCACACACAGATCTGCTTTCCCAGCAGAGCTGCTTTTTGAGCAGATCAAAAATAACGTTTTCCTGAATCAGATCAGGAATTATTGTTGCTTCTTTCTTTCTTTCTTTCTTTCTTGAGTTGGTGAAAAGCTGATTTAATTTTGGACTTAAACCATTCAGCAGCTCAAAGGGAGCAGCCCCATTCTACCAGCAGAGAATCAGGGAGTAAAGCTTTATTGCTGCTTTCAGATTTTGTATGGGTGCCTCTCACTCTGTTGTGTATGAGATATCAGGAAAAATAAAGTGGCATTGAGAACATAGCTCAAGGACTGTGTTAAAAAATTCAAATCAATTTTCATTCTCCAAGATAAATGAACTCAAAAAACAAGCCAATATTCAGAAGGGAAAAGAGATTTCCTAAATGTTTTGTTAATCTGTTAATAGTGTAAGATTTATTTAAATAAGTTTCTATGGTATCATCCTGTACAATCCTTGCTGTGCACAGCTCAGAAAGGTTCCTTATGGAGGTGCCTTTAACTGGAGGAGGAAAAGGAGGAGTAGGAGAGGCACAGGGACAGTCAGAGTCTCTTGGGAGGAGAGGATAAAGTCAGGATAAAGGAGGTGTTTGTGCCCAGGTAGGGTGGGACAAGCTGTGATGCCTCAGACCTTCTGGCTGGACCTCTGGCCCTGGGGACATCCTCAGAGAGGGGGCTGTAGCCCAGCATTCCCAGGGGATGGAGGGAAAGGGCCTGGTTTGCCTCAGAGCAGGCTGAAGGGGAGCATCCTGCTGACCAAACCCATCCTTGCTGCCGCACTGGAGCCCAGGGGCTTTCCTCGAGCCCTTTGCCTGTCACATGCACCAATCCTTGTCACACAGACCAGTCCTTGTCACATGCACCAGTCCTTGTCACACAGACCAGTCCTTGTCACATGCACCAGTCCTTGTCACAGAGACCAGTCCTTGTCACATGCACCAGTCCTTGTCACAGAGACCAGTCCTTGTCACACAGACCAGTCCTTGTCACATGCACCAGTCCTTGTCACATGGACCAGTCCTTGTCACATGCACCAGTCCTTGTCACAGAGACCAGTCCTTGTCACACAGACCAGTCCTTGTCACATGCACCAGTCCTTGTCACATGGACCAGTCCTTGTCACATGCACCAGTCCTTGTCACAGAGACCAGTCCTTGTCACACAGACCAGTCCTTGTCACATGCACCAGTCCTTGTCACATGGACCAGTCCTTGTCACATGCACCAGTCCTTGTCACAGAGACCAGTCCTTGTCACACAGACCAGTCCTTGTCACATGCACCAGTCCTTGTCACATGGACCAGTCCTTGTCACATGCACCAGTCCTTGTCACAGAGACCAGTCCTTGTCACACAGACCAGTCCTTGTCACATGCACCAGTCCTTGTCACATGGACCAGTCCTTGTCACATGCACCAGTCCTTGTCACAGAGACCAGTCCTTGTCACACAGACCAGTCCTTGTCACATGCACCAGTCCTTGTCACATGGACCAGTCCTTGTCACATGGACCATCCCTGGTCACACAGACCATCCCTGGTCACACAGACCATCCCTGGTCACACAGACCAGTCCTTGTCACACAGACCAGTCCTTGTCACATGGACCATCCCTGGTCAAAATGACCATCCCTGGTCAAAATGACCATCCCTGGTCACAATGACCACCCCATGTCACACAGACCATCCCTGGTCACACAGACCAGTCCTTGTCACATGGACCATCCCTGGACACAGAGACCATCCCTGTTCATATGGACCATCCCTGGTCACACAGACCAGTCCTTGTCACACAGACCAGTCCTTGTCACATGACCATGGCACTGCCCACAGCCTCATGGCATCACTGCCACACCACACCAAGGTCATGCCCTGTGTTTCCCCTTTGAATGGCTGGTGTTCCCAGCTCCCAGCACTGCCAGCAGTCTGTTTCCACAGGGAAAGGCAGTGTCACCCCCTCAGGGCTCCTCGGTGTGATGGTCAGGACCACACCAGCCTGCACAGCAACATCTTGGCTGCAGCATGGAGAGGGGCCAGGGGCTGATATGAGTAGGAAAAAACTCACACTGAACTGTGAAGATTAACACATTCTGCTTGTGAGAGCAGGCCAGGACCATCACCTACTTCCCTAAGCAGCCCTTTGCTTAGAGGATTGACCTGTGTAGGGCCTATTTATAGTGGGAGGCAGAGCAGCCCTGAGTTCACAGCTATTTCTGATGTGTGGCTGGTGACCCAGCAGTGGCAGCAAGGGCAGGTGTGGCCCTGGCAGGGGCACAGGAGGGACCAGGGAGAGGCTGACAGCAGGGCCCTGTGAAATGGCAGAGGGTTGGAATCAGATGGTCTTTAAGGTCTGGAATCAGCTGGTCTTTAAGGTCCTTTCCAACCCAATCTGTGCTTCTGTGACAAGCAGCCTCCAGGTCCTGCCAGGGACAGCCTGTGGTGTGCTGCCTGATCTTCCAGGGCTGTGGCACAGGAGGACACACTTGGGAATTCCAGGGAATGCCACTGTGCTGACAGCAGAGATCTCCTCTGAGCATGGCTGGGGAGCAAGAAGGAGGGCTAGGAGGAGCTCAGGAGGAGCTCTTGGTGCTGGCCCAGGCCAAAGCTCTACCTTGAGGTCATTAAGTACACAAATTAACCAGAAACAATCGATTCCTCTCTCCTGCAGCAAGCTCAGGCATGGATGTGCTCAGATGCTGGTGGAGGGAGGGAGGGGAAGGGGCAAACACAACCCCTCAGAACCCCTGGATCATGGGAACCTTTTAAACAAGCAGCATTGGACCACCTATGCACAGGGTGGCAGGGAAGAGAGGCTGAGGGAGGGATTGGGATGCTCACCTCGAGATTTTGGGTGCCCCACAGAGAATTCCCAGGTGCTGCCCAGCTCCCAGGAGTGTTGCAGATGCCAAGGGCTGTTGCAGCTGGGATGAAGGGTGCAGACAATGAAACTGAGCCCTGAGGGAGAACACTCAGGGACTTGGGCACACCCAGATGTGCCCCATTTGTAAAGAAAAAATAAAGACTGCAATCTCCAGTAATTAGTGCCTTCGTATTTCCTGTCCCAATGTCGATGAAGAAAAGTTGGAGGAAAACATGGAGCTCACAATTATCAGCCCTTCCCATGCAGCCCTCAGGACTGGCTCCAGAGGTGCAGCTCCTTCAGGCCAGGGATGGCCCCAGATCCAGGGACAGGCAGGGTTCACTCATGGTTGGTTCTGCCCTTCCTGTGGCCCAGTTAAAGCTGAACTCCTGCTGCTTTATCCCTGGACACTTGTGGTTTCAGGGAAAGTGGGGCAAAAAGTGCTGAGCTGTGACTTCATCCCTCCCCATGTCCTGCAGGGATCTTGCACTTCAGATGGGTTTTACTCCCATGACTTCAACTCTGAATAATTAACCACACCCCACAGCAAGTGGAAGAGAATTTTTTGGACTCCATGATCTCAGAGGTCTTTTCCAACCTAATTAATTTGTGATTTCAAAACCAGTTTTGCTAAATTTTAGGTCCAAGATACTTGTTATGGAGGACCAGAGAGCAAAGATTCCTTCTAAGTTTAGCTGGATGGGAAGGGGGTGAAGTAGACAACCTGCTACAATCTGCTTTCATCCTGCTCCTTTCCTGAGAGAGGGATTACTGACACTGTCCTGGCAGGAAAATGAGGTAGGCAAGAGCTTGGAGCAAAAGGCTGGCTCCCAAAACCTGGGAAAGAGGCTGATGCAGCAATTCCAGCCTTGTTTCTGCAGGAGCAAACACTGACCCAGCAGGAATGGAGGGGCTCTGCAGCCCTGCTGTCTCCTGGGCTGTGGAGGCAGCTCAAAAGGGGACTGGGCACCTCAGTCTGGGGGTGCTGTGCATTTCCCTGGATTCAGACTGAACTCCACCAGCCCAAGCAGGAACAAGGCAGGAACGTTTTGTTGGGTTTTCTGCTGGGCTCTTTCCCCTGGTGACCATGAACAACCATGAGCATCAAGCCATCAGTGGCCCACACTGAGCTTCAGGTGACTTGTGGTCAGAGGGGCACCCTGCAGTGTGAGCAGCAACCTGAAGCTGTTAAAGCAACTCTTCACTATGGCATGAGCATTTTATTTTCATTTTTAAATGTCTGTAGAGGTCAAAGGATGCTAAAAGACAATTATTTCCTTCTCCTGAACCTCAGCCTCCTTCAAGCTGTGTCATGAGAGGGTGATGAGTTCAAACAGGAATGACCCAAACATTTGTGAAGCACAGTATTTAAAGCACATCTGCTTTGTAGAGATCTCTGCACAAAACCTCTTTGATTCAACCAACTAAAAACAGGAAGAAAGAGGATATTTAAGGGTTTATTTTCTCCCCATCAGTCCCACAGATGGATGACTCACATTTTTATATCCTAGAGGAGCACAATGATGACAGAGCACACAAAGCCACTTGTCCTCATCCTGTCCCCATTCACCCACTTGCTGTGGCCATGGCACAGGAATTGGTGTCTCCAGGGATACAAGTGAAGTTGTTTTCTTTCTTTCTGTTAAAAGGTGAAGTGAATGAGGTCAGGACAGTTCCAGAAAGCCCTGTTGGCACTGGGATGACCCACCTAGTATGAAAGGGACCCCAATCTTCATGCCAGGCTGAAGCCCCAGTGACATCTAAAGGAAATTAATTTCACCTTCCTATGTCCAGACAGGCTCCTTCTAAAAGGGAGGAAGCCTCCTTGCCAAGGTTGCCCTTTAAATATCTTCCCAGCTGTCCTCTGACCTGAGATCTGTTTGAGAGCTGTTTTTCAGGAGCATTTCAGTTGAGGGTATCTCGTCATTTCATACCCTCTGCAGGTCTGTGTTTCCCAAAGGCCAGGATTAGGGATCGTTTGCTTTGAACAGTGCAAATCTTGAGAGTGATGTAATACTGAAAAATTCACCAAATTAGGCCTTGCAGTGGCAATCACTTTGTTACATCACACAGTTACAGTGGCCAAGTTTAGTTCCAGCAGGGGAAGAAAACCTCTGACTGAAAATTCCTGAGCAGTGTGTTCACTCCCATAACTGGTAGAGAACAGTCTAATCAAAGTTTGTATAAAACTACTCTTAGGAATAGCAAACAAAGCATTTACTAAATAACAGCTACTCTGAATAGATCCCAGCACAGGCAGCAGGGCTTGTAGAGGCGGCAACAAATAATTTAAATTATTGGCAGGACTTTTTTCTTTTTTTTTGCTAATGCAATTTCACTAAGTAAAAGTATTTTAAAGGAGCAAAGGGAGTGAGCCAGGGATTTACCTCCAGGCTGGAGGAGAGAATGAGGGGAAAAGCCCAGGCCTGGAACCTTCAGGTGGGAGCAGCTGAACTTCCAAGGCTTGGTTCTGACTCACATAATTCCCCTCTCAGCTTCTCCCCTTGCAGGTTAATGCAAACAATTAAATGGGCATTAGGTGAAAGTGGCTGCTCCTGTTGCCTAATGAGAGGACATTTGGCAGGCAGGGAAGGGTGCCTGGTTCTTCAGAAATCAGTCCCCTTTTTCACAGGGGCCTCATGTTCTCCACACTTCCAAACCTCCTCTTTGTTATCGAGGAGGTGAATAAAGAGGTTTTGAACCACTCCAAACAAAGTCCAACCAGGCTGGGATTAAAACCCATAAACAGCATTTGTGGAAGAGAGGAACAGAGGGTTGCAACAACCAGAAACTCATAGTTTAGTTTATAAGCAATTAAATCCCACTGGCCTCCTGTCAGCCACTGCAAAGCCCTTCACAGGCTGGGTCAGGCTGGAAGGGACCACAGTGGCTCATCTGGTGCAGGGGCATCCCAGAGCACAGGGCTGTGTCCAGATGGCTCTGGAATATCTCCACTGAGACATCCTTGGCTGCAAAGTGTGGTGTGCCTGTGCTCTGCACTGGTGACCAGCTCAGAATTTAACACAGTGGCTCTCTACAGCTGCAGGAGGGGGACATTTGCCACCAATTAAGCATTTCTGAGGGCTGGGCTGCTTCCCTTTATTTACCTGCCTGGCATGAACATGCCTGTAGAGCTGGACAAGAGCCTGCTCCAGCTTTGGGCAAACTGGTTTTACTTTGGGAGGAAGGAGAAATGCTGTGAACTCCTCCTGAATCCATCAGGTTTGCATGAAGTTCATCAGTGGCAGAACCTGCTCTCAGCACGTGTGTTTTTCCTCACAGGTGCTGTTGCTGTGCCCCTTCCAGAAGCTCCAGTGGCTTTTCCCCCAGTACTGGATCTCACCAGCACTTTTCTAGGGCTGCCACCAGCTTGTCCCCAGGCCTGTCCCTCCCCCAGCCTCCCTGCACACCACCAGAGCTGTCTGAAACCATGCCCAGCCTGCTGCCCAGTTGTTTTTTCTCTCCTAGTTCCTTTTCCTCTCCATTCCTATTTGCAGTCCCTTCATCAGTAGCTCCCACAGGACTATCAGTAGCATATCTGTCTGACACAGGCAGTTTCACAGCTATTTATTCTCCACAGCCCATTGAATAGAGACTTTTTAATTAGGTTTTAAGAATTTTCCCATTAGCAGAGAGACATTGAGAATTCAGGTCTCATTTATGAAAAGCAAAATATGTTAGAGAGAGAAGCTGCTTGATTTACTGCAGTATTAGCATTTCCCCCCTTGTATTTATGGGCATGAATTAATTGCTGTTTTGCTACTTTGGACAGAAATATGTTTGACAATTCACTTTATTGTGCTACAAATGACAGATTTAAACCAGTGATGCAGTGTGAGAGCCCTCTTGGGCTATTGCATTGTCTGTGTGACATATAGAGAAAATGTGAACAAAACCTTTCATCATCAAAATTTGATTGCTTTGCTATTTGCACCAAACTGGCTTTATGTTCTCACTGTGAAAGGAGTTTTCTGGTTTGCAGATCTGAGATAGGAGTTCAGATAAAAGTGGGGAAGATTGAGCCAGTGCCACCTCCTTGGCAAGTGTGGAAGGGCAAAGCTGGGCTGCCTTGGGTTCTGGATGTGCTTGGCCACAAGAAGAAGGCAAGTGCCCTCTTCAAGTGCCCTCTTCCACTGCTCTCCCAGCTGCTGGGTATTCCAGACTCAGGAAATTCTTGAACCAGGTGGGATATTTTGGGTGTTTTTAAAAGCCCAGATGGATTTTCCCTTCCAGGAACTGTTGCAAATGGCTTCTTGTTGAGGTGGCAGAGCCCCCTCTTGTTTGCTGTCTGCCCTACCCCAGGACACCTCCAGGTCAGGAAGAGCTGTCACAGCTCTGTTTCACCACTGCAATCCTTTCAGGCATCGAGTTTCTGCTTCAGTCTGCTCCTCCTGACCAAACTTTATGCTGGAGAGATCCCAGACAGCTGTATTTTGGTCCTGCTGGGGTCATTTGATCTCAGCTATAGATCAGTGAGCAGTTGCATCATTTTTGTGGGGTTACCCCAGGTAAACAGGACACAGCAAGGGCAGCCTCAGGTGCTGTTTCCTCTGCCATGGCATCCTTCATCCCAGCTGGAAACCAGCAGTGTGCTCCTCTAGGCCTGAGCTCTGGCTTCTGCAATGCTCTCACCTGCAGGAGCTTATTGTAAAGAAACACAGTAAAATAAGATGTTCCTGTTAAGATTTTTCCGTCTTGAGAGAATTTTTTTTCCTTTTCTGATTCTTGCCAGAACTTTACAGTTCACTTTGTATGCCCAGTCTCTTAAAAATCTTTGAAAGGAAGATTTCAAAGGAATTTCATAGCTAGCCTTTTTTTCTTCTGTTGAAATTTCTACTTCTTTTCTTTCTACATTCTACTTTCTACTTTTTTTTTCCTATCATTATTTTGTTAAATCTCTTGAAGAATGGAACTGTATAAAGAAGTAGCTCTCCCACTAATCCTCATATATCAACCCTTGCTAACACTGGAGCTTAATATTTCTCCCTCTATTTTTAACCACATTTAATTGGTGGAGAAGAAACACTTCCTGGCCAGTATTTCCTCCCTTCACAGTCATCAGTGAAAAGAGCAATAACTGAAACTTGCTAAAAACAGCAATAATCTTGATTCCACTCTGCCAGCTCCATAGGTAATTTTTGCTATCAGCTCAGCTGAGCCAGCCCAGGTCACTTTCTAACCTCAATTCTTTTACAGACCCTGCCACACTGAACATCCCTCTGAGCCTTTCCAGTCCTCACCATCAGCTGGAGACAGCAGTTTAGGCAGTATCTTTTTGCTGCCCACTTTTAAAACCACTAGGACAAAACTTCTCTGAAATGACCTTGTCCTCCCACACAAGGTCTTAGGCTCACTTATTATTTCCTAGAACTCCTGCTTCTCCTATTTCAGGCATTTCTCATTTGTATTTATCTCTGTAGCTATTTGTGTCAGAAATAACCTTGCAGCCCTTTGCTGCATTGCCTGGTTTTCAAAGTTGTGGTTGCTGTTCCCATAGTAGCAAATGAGAGCCATGGGTTCTTTTTTATTAATGTCTCATGTGTCCCAAATAATATTCAGTCCTTGACATGTGAGGTGGAACCCAGAGCTCTCAAACAACTCTAAGGAACTGCCAGAAAACGAAAGGGGGAATATTTCCTTTTAGCTTGCAGGGTGGATGACTGCTGACCCCTGCCTGCTCCTATTTACACTGCTAATTGCTCTGACATTAATGAATGAATTATGCTGAAGTGATTCATTGTGGGCAATATTCATCAGCTGTTCCATGCCCTCAGAACATCAGTGTTTGGAGCTGCTGAGTGATCTCAGTGCCCCCCTGTCCCTGTGTGCAGGTCAGAGGTGTTGGCTCGTGCCCCTTGCAGGTGATGCTCTTTCACTGCACCTGCAAGAATCCCTCCCTCCCACCAGCCCCTGTGCAAGGGAACAGACTCACAAACCTTCTCCACGTCAGGAGTGGTGCTGGATTTGGCTCTTCCTTCTGGGAATCACAACCAGTCCACAGATGTGGGTTTCCTTCAGTTTTTGATGAGTTTTGGAATGGTCTGTGGAGCTCCACCCATCACAGCGTTTTCCCTTCTCCAAACTGGGACATTTTTACCAGATTCAGTATCAAACCCAAACTAGATTATCTTGGTTTTGAGCTTGAAACTTTCACTAGATGATTTGGAAAGATGTCCCTGAGAAATGAGGAAAAATCCAAAGATTCAATGATAAAATCATGGGATGGGCCAGAACAAGTTAACCCCTCCCCAGCCCAGTTCCCTGAGCCAGTTACAGCTGCTTACAGGAAAACTTCAGAAAGAAGCAAATATAATCCACTCATACACCACATTATTCTCATTTCCCACTCCTGACCCATCATTTTATTGGATGCTTTTTGGCTGTTTCATTCTGAGAAATGATGAGTAACCTTTGCTCAAGTCCAGCCAGTCACAGGCAGTGATACCTTCACAGAATACCCTTCCAACCTCCAAGGATTTGCAGTTTAGACATTTCCTGAGATAGATGTGTAGTTTGGGAATTTAACAGCCCTGAACATTTTTTTCTTCAATGAGTTCATCCAGCTGCTTTTCAGACCTGTGGGAAGTTCTAGCATCCAGAGCTGAATTACATCATATCCCCGTGCTTGGTGATGAAACAACTTCCTTCATGTGCTTCTGACCTACCACTGAGACTTTTCTGTTAGATGAGGCCACCAGCTGTGCCTCCTGTGACCTGTATGGATCTGGAGAGACCTGGTGCACATCAATATTCCTGATGTGGCTGCTGTCCCACCCTGCCATCCCCACCACAGGACCTTTTACAGGCTGGAGACTGAGAACATGGCATGAAAAACTAGACAAGGAGTGGGTTTATAAAATGGAAAAACTTCATAAATCCGTGATTCTCTCTTCCTTGCCTCGGAATTGTTAATCTGTCATGTGCTTTTGTCACGGTTGCTAAGCACTGAGCCGGTGTTTTCACCAAACTGTTTCCCTCCACATGCTCCTGTCATCCTCACTCACAGTAACCTGAGTGATCACAATCAGCTCAGGTCCTTTATTACAGATGGAGGGGTGGGATTGCTCCTCTGCCAGGTGTGCATCACTGCACATCTCCAGACATGAAGCCTCACGTGCCATCCAACTCTGCAGCCATCCCATTTCTCACAATCCATCGGAGCAGCTGCCTCCTGTTTTCACTGCCACAGAAATTCCCTGTCACCAACAGATTTTACCCTCTCACCTCCTCCTTCAGGTGCTTTGTGAGCCTGCTAAGCTGCAAAGGTCCCAGCAAAACTCTCTGCAGGAACCCTCTCGTGACCTCTCTCCACAGTGAGAACCATCCCACTCTCCACTTGTTGCCCAGCTTTTATCCAGCAGAAAATTTCCCTGTGAGAACTTACAGATCCTCATGCTCTTCAAGACATTTTTCCATAGCTCATTGTTCTCTCAAGCCAGAGGGCTTTTCTCAGCCTCTCTTCTAATTGCACTGCCTCCTTTTTAACCCAGGGCAGCCAGAACGTCACAAAGAGCAGCAGGGACTGGGCTGTACCAGAATTATGTTTTCTCCTTTGTACTCCTTCCCTAATAACTGCTGGAACCCATCTGCCTTTTTTGTCACTTTGAATATTCAGCTGGCACCTCCAGGGTGATGGGAAGCTGGGTGAGTGACAATAGCTAATTTGCAGCCCATCTTGGTGATGATATACTTAGGTTACTCTTCCTCTGTGCACTTTGTACTTTGTTTACCATTCATCACCCAGTCAATCTTGTGAGATATTTCCACAACTCTTGAGCTAGCTGCACTTTTTAAAAAATATGAAAAATAATTCTGAATCATCAGCATATTCATCACCTCATTATTCACCAAGCTTTCCTGATCATTTATGAGTATGTTTATGAGCAAAAATCCTCTCCTCTCCCCTGTGTCTCCTGTCTGAAAAGGAGTTATTTGTTTACCTCTTGGTGATTTTACTTTCCTGCAGTATGGGGGTTTTTTTGTATTTTCTTTATTTGACTTTGGAAAAAAAGGTCTTTTTTCTTCCAGTAGCTTCCTTTACTCCCTCATTTAATTATTCTGGGTCTCTATGTGTGCCTGAGGACATCCTTTTCACATTTTTTTTCAAAGGTAAATATTTACTGAGTTTTTCATATTGTGTCTTTCAATAGCACCCTGCTGTTTGCCAGCATTTCACACATTTTTACCCTTCCTTTAAGCTCAATTTAATAAGTCTTCTTGATTTACTTTTCCCTTTTTAGAAGGTAATAGGTCAGGATTTGGACTCCCTCGTTGCCTGTGGCACAGTAAACTGGAATGCATCACAACCATTACCATAACAAGACCTTTCAGTGGCCACATTTTGAATCAAGTCTCCTGCATTTCTCAGGACTTTCTTCCCCTCTTTGGGTCACTACCAATCTGAAGGGGTATAGAAAAGAAACAAAATGTATATTTCCCTGCTTTGCTCCAGCCAGTGTGTCCTCTTCTCCACAGCTGATCCCCACCTCATCTCAGGAACTATAAGGATTTTCTGGTGTTGGTTTGGTGCTCACAAAAAATTATGGCAATGCTGAGATCATGCAGTGCTTGGAGATCCCAGAAGCATTAAGGGAAATTGCTGGCTCAAATCTGTATTTCTAAACTGGCACTGGGCTTTGCAGTCACTCAACCAAACCTTTTTTTTAGTGTATTGGATACTGAAATTCAGGCTTTTAGATCTGACTCAGCTCACATTTGATTAACTTCAGTAATTAAATCTTTCTTTTCACCTTGGGCAAGGATGTTTGCCACAGAAATGTGACAAAAGTCCTCTTCTAGCACTGTCTGTGGTTTGTAGAAATGATGTTTTCTTTGACAAAATTCCCCTGAAGGAGTTTGAACTCACAAGGTTCAAGTTGGTTTTGACAACTTCATTAATACATCTCTGGTAGGGATCTTCAGCAAAGCCATGGATCTCAGGGGTTATTTTGAACTGTCCATTTTCAAAATTAAGAAGTAGGGTTTTCTCTGTTTGTTTTTTGACCCCTCAGTGTTACCTGGTAGACAGACAGATTTTTTCCTGGTTTGAGGAATTTCATTTTCCAACTCAGGTTTTCGTGTGCCTTGCACAGCTGGAAGGAGAAAATTGCAGACACCTCTCTCCTTTGTTTTTTTTCTCTGTTATGATGATTAACTTTAGAGAGCACTCAGAACCTGGGATTTGCTTTGTGTAGAGAGCACTCAGAACCTAGGATTTGCTTTGTGGGCTCACATGCAGTGCTCTTGGCCCAGTGACAGATTTCTTCATGTCAGCATTCAGACTAAGAGTTACCATGAAAGGAAATTCCCTTCAGGACAAGACACTTCCTTCAGGATGAAAATCAAAGCTGTACTGTTTGCTGGTTATTTTATGTAAAAAGAGACAGAAAAAAAATTACCCTTATCCTTCAAAAGTTCTGGATTCGCAGAATAAAGAGTTGCAGCCAGCCACGGATCCCAATACTGTGGAGATTTCTCCATGTCCTTGTGGGGAAGGAAATGAGAGCACCAGAGTGCAGCTGAAAGGGGCCAGGGGAGGGTGGAGAGGGAGGACCTGGAGCCTGGAGAGGAGGAAGGAGCCCTCCAAGCCCTTCTGGCCACGGGCACTTGCAGAGCCCGAGATCCTTTACGGAGTTACCAGAAGGTTTAGGTAGGTGCCGGCCTCACAGAAGGAAACTCATTTACAGGGAAACCCCAGATAATTTTCAAGGCTTTGCTATATAAACATATTAAAGGTCTTTAAGTAATCCCCTGGCAGAAAGCAGGCAGCTTTATTTCTTGCAGTGTGTTTGCTTCGAGATGCCAATCGAACGCTCTTTCCGCAGCGAGAGCTCGGGGGTAGATTTGCCTTTGTGCCCACAGCTGGGATCGGGCCCAAGAGGTGACAGCTGGCAGATAAGGGCTGAATTAATGTCCAGAAAGGAGCAGGAGTGACAAAGTTATCTGCAGTTTCAGCTGACTCACACGATGGGTTGATAATCTACTGAGAACTCCTCGGACAGAGGTCCAAAAGCGGCGCGGTCCCCTCGGGATCACTGCTTTCCTCTCGTGCACGGGCAGTGTCTCAGCCAACCTCACTCCCCATCTCCCAGGCTGATGGAAACAATACCAATGAAAAACTTCTCTGGACAAGCATCATGGTGGAACTTTGCACATAAGGGGAAAACTGGATTTTGAAGTTTTCAGTCCAATGTTTTCCCTAAGCGATGGAGATAAAAAGTGTGATATGAGCTGCTGAGTGATGGAGCACATTCCTCTTCTGCCTGCACCCTGGAGTCTTGTGAGATGGAGGATACACAAAACATCTCATCTATGAGTTGTGACTTTCAATCAGAAATGCCACATGGAACAGGACCTTGCACAGGGCAGCAAATCCACAATAAAATAAAATAAAAACTGGGACACTCAGGACTGATGCCTTGACAAGCACAGCACCTGTGGGGCAGGCTGAGATCATACAGAAAGTCTCCTTCCTTCTGTTGTGTCTCTATGTCTCTATGCTCTTGGGCTTTTGTTTTTTTTCCCCTGATCTTACTTTCTTTGCCTAAATCCTCTTGTGTGGAAAGCAGTGGCCTTAGCTGTGCTCAGTATTTCTCAGTCACACCTTCCACTGAAAATAATAAACATTAAAAATAAACATTTTTTCAGGTGCACAGTGGTCTCCTGAAGCCTGGAGGTATCACAGCTCCAGCCCTCCTCCCTGACCTGTTTCAGAGTAAGCATAACCAAAAACTTGAGGCCAGGGACAAATTGAGGTGGAAAAGATACACCAGGATAGGAAATACCTGTACATGTTTTTCAGTAGTGACTGGGAAATAAAACTGCCCAGAGGTCTGAAATACTCCAAAGGCAATGAAATCAGAGCACTCAGAGGTGCCTCTGGCACCCAGAGGGACCCAGCAGCATCCATTTGATAGATTATGGGATCACGTAATAGGTATGTGTCTATAGGTACATAATAATTATGGGATCAATAGCTCATGGGAGCCCAGAAATTTATCTCTGGGATATCAAAATATGCATGGCAACACTTCCTAACCAAACAAAGGAAAACCCAACCTTCTGGGTGAAGCATCAGATGGAACAATGTTATCAGACCTCGCTGGGCAAACACGAGGAGCGCATAAAACCCGCGGCTCCCAGGGAAAGCAGCGCCTCTCCTCTGGCAAGAGCCATGGATCTCAAGGTGGTCTGTGTGCTCTCCATCACCCTCATCGTAGCCCTCAGCACCCTGGCAGAGGGAGTTGCACCTCCAAGTAAGTACATCCATGTGCTGTTGCCTTCCAGGTACGTGTGGGAGCCTTATCCCACCTGTCACAGAGCAGACAGCAAATGGCTTTCTGAGCTGCTCTCTGTTCCCAAAGGGGAGAATAATTTGAAATGGTTTTTCCAGAGAGATCTATAGCAGAATGTGAAAGACTGCAGCTGAACCCTTGTGCTGTCTGGAATAACCAGGAACCTGCTGCAAAGGCAGAGGAGGTCACTAGAGCAGGAGCAGGGCTGGAACGGGAGCCGGCTTTGTCTAAATTGTCTTCTGACATTTGTTTAAATCTGCTTTGCCACGTGAATACAGTTGTAAAGGAGTTCATGTGATTCCTCATTAAAAGACAAGTCATTTAGGCTGCTCCAGAAGTGGAAAGCAAGTAACTCAGTGACAGCTCCAGAATTTCTTGGTCGTGGAGGACTGTGCAATAGACTTAAAATGTTGAAGGCATACCTGCAGCTGTTTGCACATTGTCCTGTGTTTTATAATCACCTGTCCAGAATGCAAAGATTTTGTATCTTTACACCTGTTTTAATATCCACTGGACCTTTAAGTCTTTCTTGTTCACATGAGATGGGCAAAGCAGCAAACACTTAACAGCATAATATTTGAAGTTCTTGGGATTTCTCATTTGGTGTGGTCGATTTGAAGCCCACAAACCCCACTGTGCTTGTCTGGCTGGGCTGCAAGTGAGACCACAGACTCTCAAAGTGTGATGTACAGCCCTGACCAAAATTGGTGGGAGTTTAAAAGCAGCTTTTAAACCACTCAGGTTGTGGTGTTAGCAGGGAACAGAAGAGATGGAATGCATCAAGGGAAAGAGCATTGTTCCCAGTGAGCATCTGCTGACACCCTGTAACTTGCTCCTTCTGTCCTGAACAGCAAAATGCCAGTGTAAAGTGGTTCCCAGGGAGAGGACAAACTGTGGCTACCCGGGCATCTCAGCAGCAGAGTGCAAGAAAATTGGGTGCTGCTTCAACGCTTCAGTCCCCAGCGTCCCCTGGTGCTACAACCCTAAACCAAAGAAAGGTAATCTCTCTGCCAGAAACAGATTTACTTCGTGTTTGATCATCCAGAAATGTGTATGACCAGGGAGCAGTTCTGCTTTTCTTCTTAGGCAAGAAAAGTGGGCACAAAACTCTGTTAGGAGACCAGTGGTAGTAAAATGCAAAGTTTAACTCGTCAGATTTTTGCCTCATCCTCCTCACACAATATATTTCCTCTTCCTTCAGGCTTCTAGTTGTCAAACAACCTGTGCTGATTATTTAGAGACATTTCAGTGTCATTTGTGGTCTTGTCCATCGGTGGAGCACTTTTTAAAGAGGGTTTGTTATGTGGCTGCTTGTTTGACACCTGTCAGCATCCTGCCTCTGAATTTTACCATTATTTTCTCAGAGAGGATAATGGCTGCTCTCCCAGCCTTCCAAGGATTAGGTGTATATGTAACTGTGTTAAGTAACTGAGTGTAATTAGCTGTGTTAATTAACTCAGTGTAAGCTACATTTGCTGGGCTGACAGCACAACTCCTTCTTAGGAGAACTTCAGGGCTGTCTCAGCAGCTGCACAGGTGACATGAAAGGAAATGAGGGTGAAAAGGCAATGTTACCCAACAGAAGAAGTTCACCTCAATCGAGATTAGTCAACAGGGATCAGAATTACAGGAGGCAAAAAATAGCTTTGCTTTTAAACACTGTTTGCAATTCTTGTAACTCCTGAAATAGGAGCGGCAGCAACTAAAGGAGCCATTTTCATAGAATTGCTTCTCTGAGCAGAACTGTTCCATGAAGTATTGAAGCTGGGTGGTATAATCTCTTTACTTGGGATTTTAGCTTTAAGTGCCTGGAAGAGCTGTGATTTCCCCCTAGAAGACTTTTTTCTTTCTGTAACTTAAGCTGGCATGCAGAGAGGGCTGGGTGCTCCTCTCCCTCTGTTAGCCAGGCTGCTCTGGGGTTAGCATGGGGTCAGCTCATGAACACAGCCTGGTCTGAGGCCAGGGCACGTGTTACCACCACAGGAGACCCAGGACTTTTCAGGATTTAGGAAAGATAAAGACCTGTTGCTGTCAGACACTTCCAGGGTGGAATTTTGCCTCCTGTGGTCCCTGGGGCACAGCAACAATTCATCACCCTTTGGAATTTAGTTTTGCTTGGGAGGCTGGGTGAGGATTTGGGTGAATCTGCTGCCTGAAATTGGTTCAGGGGTCACCATGGGTGTCACATCTGCTCAGGGACCTCACCTTTGTGTCCCACCTTTCATTTGTGAATTACATCACTGGGCAGATGGAGCACGAAGTAACACATTCTCTTGCCTTCCTTTTTTTTTGTTTTTTTTTGCTTTACACAGTGAGGAAAGTGTGTCCCAACGATCCTTACACCAGGATAAACTGTGGCCACCCTGGCATCAAGGCCAAGGAGTGCACAAGGAAGGGCTGCTGCTTCAGGGCACACCCCGCCGGGGTCCCCTGGTGCTTCTACCACCGTGTCACAGAGGAAGGTAATTTCCCACAGGAGATGTCCCCCGGGGCTGCTCCACAGCTCCTGGCAGAGTCCCTGCCCTGCCCAGGCTTGCTGTGCTGTGCCAGCCACAGAATCCTAAGGGTGAGGGGAGAAAAAGGAGGCTAAACCCTAAAAAACCCAGCTCCTTGTACGGAGAGTGGTGCATTGCTGGTGCATCTGAGGCAGGGATTTATGGCAATGTGGCAGTCTGGGCTCAGCTGTGAGCTCAATCCCACAGCAGAGGGGCAGCCACCCAGCTCACATCCACCTTAGCAGCAGGAGAGATAAAAAAGGCTTTGCTTTAGAAATGTGGAATGAAACTTAGAGGAATTTCTGGTCCTTTGCTAATTTTGTTTTAGTTAGGATTGACCTTTCAGCATATTTTAATAATCAACAGCCTCGGCCACACTGTGTTTTGTACTAAATGCAGTTCACCATAACTTGGTTTTACTGATCTGAATCACAGGTAGGAAACACAAATGGGGGTTGGTTTAAATCACTAAAAAATTGCCTGTTGGATGTCCTGCATGTAGGCAAAGCACTTCCTAGCATCTTGTGTGATTTATGGAGAAAACAAGTCCCTTAATCTGCTTCTCCTCTTTACCTCCCCAGCTTGTTAAAGGAGAAACTTCCATCGAGAACTTTGCCATCTTTGGATCCACTCCAGTGCAACAATGGACGGAGGTCCCAACTCAGACTTTGTATTTTGCAACAGCCAGGATTTCTAGGCTGGGGGTTTTTTTTATCTGGGATTGACTCCTTTCTGATGAAAAGTTACTGGTAGTTTTTATTCTCTCAGTAGGCTAGCACCGCACAGGTTTTCACTGTAATAAAAGAAGTACAACACAACTTGTGAGGGGGTTTTTTTTGCTGTCTTTATTTTAAAGCTGTGTATTTCTCTGTTCCCCAGGAAATTTGGCATGTCAGCAGCCTGCTGATGAGGGAGCAGTCACCAGTGCTTCCAAAAGGAACACGGCACTCAGCTTTTTGTGTTAGTTACACTTCACACTTGCAAGTGACTGCTTGAATTTGTTAGCTGGGTCCTTCTGAAGGCTGGAAATATTCACAATTTGCCTTTATATAGATATAGCTGTGGGTTTGAGCTTTTTTTTTCCCCTTGAGACATAGGGAAGGGTACCTTTGTTAGCTGATCCCCGAGCTGCTCTGACTCAAACACCTCCCGCTCTCTGCATCGCCCCATCTCTGATGCTCACCACGGGCAGGTCCCGTGGGTCACGCTCAGGAAATGTCTCTGCAACACCAAAACCAACACACAGGCTCTCCCAGCCCCGGCCCAAACCTGAGCTGGAGCTGCTGTGTCTCGCCAGGCACAGGAGAAGCTCCTGGTGTGGTGTGGCTGCTTTCTCCCGGGAGTTTCTAATGCTCAAACACTTCCCTGCTTCGGCTGAGTGAGAACTCGGTAAAGAGCCCAGGAAAGAGCCCCAGGAGCCCTCTTTGGACTAAAATGGGTAACCTGAGACTGCTGCAGCACAATCTGTGCTCGGGGCCCAGCAGGGGAGAGCAGCAGTACCGGGCTGTGCTGCGAGGAGAGGAAAGGGTGGAGACACAGAATCACAGAATCACAGGATGCTTTGTATGGAGGGACCTTTAAAGGTCCCCCCTGCAGTGAGCAAGGACATCTTCAACTCGATCAGGTTGCTCCTAGCCCCATCCAATCTGTCCTTGAACTTTTCCAGAGATTTCTAAGGATTTTTCGCCTCTCTGAGCAACCTGTTGCAGCCTTTCACTGTAAAAAACTCCTCCTTAATATGCCTCCTTGGAGATTTATCCCTGTACACTTTTGTGATCAGTGTGTTTATCCAAGCAGGTAAAAAATTAATCATTCATAGACCACTTCCAACAGGCTCAATAATATGATTTAAGTATGGTCAGATACTGGCTGTAATATGAGCAATAAACTGAGTTTTGAAGGTCTTTGGAGGTGTTTCATAGCATCACAGAAAATGCTGATTTGGGAGGGAGCCACAAGAACCATCAAGTCCCACTCCTGGCCCTGCACAGCCCCAAGAATCCCTGTGTCTGGGGGTGTTCAACCTTCCTTGAGCTCCATCAGCCTTGGTGCTGTGACCAGACCCTGAGGAGCCTGTCCAGTGCCCAGCCACCCTCTGGGGGAAGAACCTTTTCCTGATATCCAACCTAACCCTCCCCTGACACAACCTCAGGCTGTTCCCTTGGCTCCTGTCACTGTCACAGAGCACAGATCAGTGTCTGCCCTCCTCTTCCCCTCACCAGGAAGCTGTGACTGCAGTGGGGTCTCCCCTCAGCCTCCCCTTCTCCAGACTGAACAGCCCCAGTGCCCTCAGCATCATCCCTGGGCATGATGTCACCTGCAAAATCCATGGAGTGCTGTGCTGAGGCCAAGCATTCCCAGGAGCTAAGCCCACACAGGGTCATGCAGCTGCTCCAGACATTTGGGTTTATAAATCAGAGAGATTTGCTCACAGCACAAATAATTATTACCTAAGGATCTGCCAGCATCACTATGTCCAAAGGGATGATGTCTGTGCTGGGAATTTACATCAGGTACGTGCTCCAGGTCTCTCTAAGTACACTGTTATCAACATCCACACAAATGAACCTGAAAAACCTGCCTAGAATTCTAAAAATTAACAAATTCTAAAAATTTGTGGTGAGAAAATAAAGCTGGCAGAAACAGAGTGGAAGCCACAGCCGCTGAGGATTTGAAGCCAGCAGGCAGAGTCAAGGCAGAGCAAAGTGAGATCCCAAACCAGGAGTGCACACCAAAGAGAAGTGTGCAAGACCTGCAGAGATGTGGCTACAAAAGGAGGGACCTTCCTCTCCTCCCCTTTTGGGTCACCCTGGGGGCTCCCCTCACCTGAGTCAGTGTCTGTGGGCCTCATTTACAGCCTCAGAGAGAAAAAGGCTTGAATGAAGCCTCCCCCTTTGCATCTGCAGCTCTGCATTCCCACCCTGCAGCTAAGTAAACAAAGTTCTGAATGGTCTCCTGGATGGGAAAAAAGTGGGTCAGTGTTGTGATTTTCGTCAGCAAAGGTGCTACAGGAGCCCATTTGTGTCAATTTGTGACACAAAGGCTTTGTGCTGATGAGACCATTGAGCTGGGAATGACGTTTAAAATCCCAAATACCCAACAGTCCTAAACTGCAACCATGGCAGCTGAGTGCCATCAAAGCTCCTAAAAAAGCTTCTAATAAAGGCTGAAGGGAACATGTTTGACATTGCAGATTGATTGCAATGCTGCTGCAGTGAGTGAAGACATTCTACTGGCTTTTAAAGCAATTGTCACCAAGGAAAAGGTCTGGGAATGGCTCATTTTGAAGTAATCAGGAAAGCTGTGTTTGGCTCACAGGGAGAACTAACAGAGGAGAAAACTAGGACAGGCAAGGATCTCAGAGCAGATGGGTGCTAGCAACAAAGAACAAACCTGTAGCCATGTGAACAAGGGATTTAACTTCAAACACCTCCAAAAAAAGGTGTGGGGTTTTTTTTTTCATGTGCCACTTCCTTCAGGTCCCATTCCCAAATGACTCTGGGAAGGGTATGGATCCTGCTACAGTGTCACACAGCTCCTCTGGCAAAGGAGGATTCAAAAGAAAGATTTCAGACAAGGTGCTAAACTGAAGTGAAAAAGAATATGGAAACTGAAATCTTCCTCAGTTGAGAGCAGCTAAATCACACGGTGCTGCCACAGGTCCCTGTGTGAGTTACTGTACTAAAGCTTCTAAACTCGACCACAATGCCATTAAACAGCTTGGAGAACAGAAAATAAAACACAAAACCCAAACCTGGCTCCCTGTGTTAAACCCAGGCAGAATGATGATCTCCAGACCCAGTTTCCAACAGGTCAACCTCACTGCCAGACTGAGTCCAAAAAAAGGAAAATCTGCTCAGAGGTGTGGGCTGCAAAACCTTCCTTGGGAGCAAAGTCCAGGTGAGGGTTTCAGAAGCTCTCAGGTGACCTTTCCAAGCAGCACTCTGCCAGGAACAAAAATCCTCTTTGGGCAGAAGAGTCCATTATTACTCTTTTCTTTAAAAAATTACACTATTACAGGCTTTTTCCTCCTCATCTGAGCCTTCTTCTAAAGCGTTTGACAGCTGCCAGTGTTGGTAAGAGAACATGAACTCCCTTAGAGGGCACAGATGGTCCCTGCCCCAGCACACTCCAGCAGGTACACAGTGGAAATGCAGATGTTTCATCAGTGCCAGGAAAAAAGAAAATAGCCAGCCAGCCAGACTTTGCTGTAAAATATTTGTGCTGCAACACAGAGTGCAGCCAAGAGCTGGAACCAGCTGGGCAGCACTCACAGGTGCTGTACAAGAGGATGCTGCTTTATTCCAGCATTTGCCATCCTTGGGTGCTCCTTACACTGCCAGTGAATGGCAAATTTTCCATTTTTCACTTCATAAAATTTCATTTCATAGAATTTACCAGAGGTGGAAAGAAATCAAAGTATTTTTCTGCTGGAGAGCAGTGTTTCTATATTCACCCAGCTATGATAACTTCTTGTGCTTTGTGATCTCCCTTTGCACACCCACAGATGTGGCACCCAGATTTCTGGCACAGGTTTCTGGCACCCAGAAATCCCCCTTGGAGAGGCCACTAGACAAAGTCTGGCCCTGGTAGGGTCCTGCTCCCACTGTCTCTGAGTTAGGCTCCCTTCAGCACATGCTTCTGTCTCAGAGCACAACAGAAGGTTGTTTTGGTAAACAGCAGTTTTGAGGGATTCAGTACTAAAACACCACAATGGAAATGAGAATCTGGAAGTCTGGAATCAGAATATCTCACTGCAGCTGAGCCAAATATCTTCATTGCTGAACTTGTTGCAGAAATTCGAGGAAATTCCTGTGGGTCTGACTTTCCACCAGGGTGGACTGACACTCCAGTCTGTGGTGATTTCAGAAAGCCTCATGAGAAGTAAATTTAGGAAGTAAAATCCAGCTCTTTCCTGGCACAAGATGAGATTTCCCCTGCCTCTTACCCTGTTTGAGACTTGGAATTATGCCCCACACAAGGGATGCTCCACCAAGACACAGAATATGAATTTCAGTGAACAGAAGGAGCAAAATCAAAAGGTTTACTGTCATTTTTATTTCTTCTTTAAGTACTTTGGGGTCACTCTCTGGTTCTCACACAGGAGAAAGACCAAAAGCGCCTGTAAGGCTCTTGATGAAGCCACAAAATCTACTGCATATTTGACTCTACAGATGCCATGGGGATAAGCAAAAAGGTCCTAGGAACAGATGGAGCTTTATTCCACCTGCCCAGCAGAGCAGAACAGGCAGTGGGACAAGAGAATGGCTCTGCTAGCAAGAACTGGAGGAAACAGTGCAACTCTGAGGGGTGTTTTTGCTGTCAGAGGCTGACAGTGGGTAAGCTTCATGTTTTGATAATGTTTTCTGTCTGTGGAAGAGATAGTATTGACTTTTTTTTCTCAGCCTTCCCATGTGTGTGCAGGCACAGGCTCAAACAGGAGTGTCAGGAATCCAGTGCTGCCATCAGGCAGAGTTGACAGTGCATAATAAAACTCACAGATCTTGAAAAAATCTACGAGGCAC
Organism: Notiomystis cincta; assembly: GCA_013398075.1. Classification (NCBI taxonomy): domain Eukaryota; kingdom Metazoa; phylum Chordata; class Aves; order Passeriformes; family Notiomystidae; genus Notiomystis; species Notiomystis cincta. Next base: position 80,143 of record VZRX01013181.1, on the reverse strand, counting down.
AGAAAAAAAAATTAAAAAAAAGACACAGAACCAAAGGGGGCTATGACATTTAAAATGCACTGAACAACAGAAATGGATGCAATTAATGTCAGTTTGACTAATCCAGCCATTGACAGCTTTTCTGCCCTAAATGGAGCTGGCAGCATCCCCACCAAGCCCTTCATGGAGGCTGTCCCAAGGGAAGGTGTCAGTGCTGGTGGCTGACAGCACAGCACCTGCTCACTGCTCACCTGGGCACTGCTCAGATCCCTGCACCCTCCCATGCTCAACGAGCCCATCTCTCACTCTGCCACCTCCTTGGCTTCCTGTGCCTTTCAGCCTGCATTCCACAGCAGGATTTAAATGGATAGCAGTTAGGAAATCAAGTTTCCTTTATTTTCAAGCACTCTTTATTTTATGAATCCATTTGGAGTGCACAGTGGATAGTAATTGCATGTGAGGTATATTAATTTTTGCAGTGTTGCTAATGAAAAGTTTATGGTTGGCTTATTTAATAGCATTAACTGCCATATAATAAAATGCTTAAAGTAATTTATGTTGCCACTCAGGCTCTGAAGGACTCCTGTTCCTCCTCCTCCCTTCCTGACCTATGGACAACTGTTGGCACAGGGAGGCATTTAGTTTTTGGGAACACAATTCCTTCAATCCAGTATTATTTCCAGGGCTGTAAAACATAACCTGAAGCAGGATCTCTGTCATCATGAGAACAATGTCCTGCAAATGCAATCCTTTTGCATCCTTAGGGCACTTCCTGCTTTAGGCATCACTGCTCATGTTATTTAGGATTGTAATGTAAAATTAGGGCAGTTTTCTTTGAGCTGTGGTGAGCAAGGCAGGTAATTTTGTTGCTGTGGTGGTCTGGAGGGGGTGGCACAAAGGCAGTGATGTTGTCTGAAGTCCAACACACAAACACCATGAAACAGCCTTAAAGGTGCCTGAAAAGCCACCCAGGCAAAGGGAGTATTTGATAAAGCACAGGACACCAGCACTGAGCCCTCCTCCTGGCACTGACACTGTCCCTGGGCCAGGATTTCTGCCCAGGACCTTCCTGCAGCCCAGCAGAGGAACAGGAGGCATCTCACCCCTTGGCCAACGTGGATCTTCAGGAGGAACACAAGAAATGAAAATAAAGCAGCTGGAGACTTCCCTGGTGACAGAAATGCCCAGGGAGCTGCAGAACATCCCCCAGGCGCTGTGGCAGAATGAGGGAGAAAGGTGTTTGTTAAAAAGGGAGATGGACAGGAGTGGCTGGCAGGATAAAACAGAGTTTTCTTCAGCTGGGGAGAAGGGAGGAAGAAACCCACACATCCCAGAGTGGCAGGCAGAGGGCAAACAGGAATGATCCTTTCCTGCTTCTTGTAGTGCAACAGCACAGGGAACATCTGCCACTTGCAGGTGGCAAGGACAAGGTGAACATGGGGTTAGTTTGTGGAAGAAAACCCACCAAAAATGGATGAAAATGCAAAGGTTATTAATTCCACTGGTTCAGGAAGTCCTTCAGTTGTGTAGGGTTGCTCAGAGAAGCACCCCCTGATGATTGCTCTGTTTGGGTTGGAAGAGACCTCAAATATCATTCAGTTCCACCCCCCAGTATGACTGCAGTTGGTGCTTTTCAGGGTTTTTGCTGGATAATTCTGTAATGTACTGGGAGTTACCTGAAACCACCACAATCTACACCTGAAACAGGCAATTCCATGTCCTTGCTGGCTGCCAGGATCAAGGAGCAGGCAGTGCAGATGTTCCACTACCAACACATCTGCCACTTCCCTCGGAGAGAGACCAGAGACAAAGGCATCTGTCTGAAAATAATAACACTTTATTTGATTTTTTTTTGTTTGTCTGTGTGTGTGTGTGTGTGTTACATTATCATAAATGTTCTCTAGTCTCAGAAAACAAAGCCCTAAGTTTGGAAAATAATGCACATACAAATCTCTTCTTACAGGTATTAAGTATACAGAAATATACAAAGATTTCTCCATTACTGTAATATATCAGCAGAATGCCCCACATCCCACATTTTTACTCAGGTCCACTGTACCGGGAAGCTTAAACTACAAAGGTAACAAGCAACCTGAAAAAGACATGGTTTGTATAATATAATTACATTATAGGTATATATATATATATATCTACAACAGTGCAAATATATCACAGCGTGCAGGCAGCGAGAGCCTCTAGAGAAAGCAGAATAAAACTGATCCACAGTAATGCAAATGCATTACAGAAACAAGAGACAACAAGGACATGTTAGATACACAGAATATGCACACTTTAGCACGCTGATTTTAAATCATACCTTGCATTGACTCTTGCTTTGAAAAACAAAAAGAACAGAATGTTAAATAATTCAGTAACAGGTTCAGGGGAAGTATCTCACTAAAAGGTCAGCTGACTCAGGGAAGGTGATTGATAAATCTTTACTGACACAGGTAAAGGCTTGGCTCCACTGCAGGACTTGTTATCTTCTTCTTTTATGACATATCAGTGTAATCTTCTCAAATTTAATTTTCTTTTGCCATAATTTAAGAGAATTTTTCCCATATATTTTTTTTTCAATTTCTCAACAACTAATTCACATTTGTAAATGTTGGTATAATTATCACTGAGGCCAGGAAAGCTGGCTCCTGGAAGTAACAGAAAGGAGTTTGTATAATGATTACCCTAAATGGGCCACTAAAATAAGCTACAGTGGGGTCAGAAAAAAAGATGTCACAGATGCCACTGAAATAGAAAACCCCACCAACCTTTAAAAGTAGAAGCTTCCATGTTGCCTTGCAATCTGCTTAAAAAGACATTTTTTAATAGTTTTTTTCTTCTTGAAAGAGTAAAGCACACCCAGAGTTCCAGCACATTGGGGTTTTGGGAGCTCAAAGAAGTCTCAAAGTCATCCCCCCACCTTTAACCATCCTGCACTGTTCCCAACCAAGCAGCTCATTTTCACACCCCACGTGGACAGCAGCCAGGAATATCCAGAAAAAAGGGACACAGGCAATTCACAGGCATGGGCTGAGCTGCATGGAAGCCCCCAGAAAAAAAAAAAAAAAAGAAAAAATAAAGGGTCATCAAAGCTGGATGTGTCCTGAAGGCATAACCAGTGCAGAGGATGCAGGCTGAGGCATGGACATGTTTTGTGCCACAGGAGGCACATCTTGACTGGTCACCCTTTGTTTTACTGTGCTGGCAACAGATCTCAACAGAAAAATAAATCTCTTAAAGGAAGGTTCTACAGCTGACAACTGCATAAAATTATAATTCATCATAACGTTTCAAAATAACAAAAAAACTGAAGCTAAATTTTGTGCTCTACAGTACAATTACTCCTTCAGAAACTCTGTGTGAAATATGTACAGAAAGAGAAATAAAGTATTAAAACAGAATTAAAATGAAACTTGCCATGCTTGCAGGCCCAACCTGAAACTTTTAGACATGGAATATGAAGAGTGATATGTGGGCTGATAAAAATCACTCAGTGGGATACACCACAACAACCTCTTTGTGTATTATGGGAACAGGTATTTAAGAGGAGGGCAGTAGGAGTCGACCCCTGAAAATGCTGCTGCCCCTGTTCACTAATGGCAGAGCTCCTGATTAGCCCCAGTGGCACTCAGCACTTAATTAGTGCCCTCACCAGTGCTGTGTGGCACTGCTGAGATGGGCCTGTCACAGCTGTCACAGAGGACATGACACGGTGTCATTTTCTGCCTACTTCCAGTTCCCAACATTTTCACATGATCACACTTTAGAAATGGATCTCCACACAGAATTCCTGAGCAACTGCACCCCATGGGGCTGTTCTGGTAGGAAGTGAGGGATGGCATCCAGTGAAGGATGGAAACTCTCCTTAGGGCTCTTATTTACAGAAATATTTTCATTGTCTTTTACAGCACTAGCCAGATGAAGTTCTAGTTGGGCTTTAATCCTTCTAATTTCTCCTTGCATGACCCCACAACATCCCTGTAGCCCTGCTGGGTTTCCTGCCCTCTTTCCCAAAGGTCATACTCCCTGTTTTGTTCCCTGAGTTCCAGCCAAAGCTCTCTGCTCAGCCAGGCTGGTCCTTCTCCCCCTCTGGCTCGTCCTTTGGCCCATGGGGATGGATGGCCTGCTCCTGCTGTGCCTTTAGGATTTCCTTAAGGATTTCCAGCCTTCCTGGACTTCCCAGCCCTTCAGGGCTGCCTCCCAAGGGACTCTGTCAATCTGGCTCCCAAACACAGTCTGCTCTCCAGAAGCCCAAGGTGGCAGTTCTGCTGCCACCCCTCCCTCTCCCCAAGAACCCCAAACTCCACCATTTCATGACCACAGTGCCCAAGAGGATCTCCAACCATCACATCACCCACCAGTCCATCTCTGTTCACAAACAGGCCCAGTGGGCACCTCCCCTGCTCAGTTCCCTCCCCAGCTGTGTCAGGAATTACCTCCCACACACTCCAGGAACCTCTTGGACTGTTCCCTCTCTGCTGTGTTGTATTTCCAGCAGACATTTGGCAAGTTAAACTCTCCCACAGGAGCAAGGGGGATTGATCACAAGACTTCCCATGGAATATTTCATCTGCCTCTTCATCCAGGCAGGGTGATCTGTCACAGACTCCCACCAGGATATCTGCTTTGGTGGCCTTCCCCCTGATTCTCAGAATCCAAAAATCCATCCAGCAGTGTGTAAATAGGGCAGGTAGGATCTCCTCTGTGAGGATCACTGGGGTGGCACAGGGCAGTGTGTACCACACTTCCTTGCAGGAACAAGTGTTTAATAAAACATTTCTTTCTGCTGAGAACACAGTCTTTGACAGAAAAGTGTGGATTGAGCTGTCAATCACCTGAGACATCCAGTGCTTGGGCTCAAGTTCATTATCTCCCACTTACATAACCAACTCTCCCTGTTACATGTACATATCCCTCTCTTTTAATGAAAATAGGTACTTTGTGCTCTAAATTCTAAGAGCTGAAGAGGATTTCAGCACCAGTCTGTCTTCCTCTACTCCCTCTGACCTGCAAAAATGGAATCTTCTCAATTTCTTACCAGATGAATCTGCTTTCCACATCTTTTATTTAATTGTAAATAATAATGCTCCAAGTTATTTTTAAAAACCTTCAGGGTTTTTCAGGTTGTATGCAAGTTTCCACAAAGAAAAGCAACAAAAGAAGTATGAAGGACCTAAAGCCTTCACTAATGCACACAGTAACCAAAGCAACATGTCAAAACAAGTCAAAACAGAACAAGGAGGCCAACAAGACACTAAAGTCTTCCTGCAATCCCAACAAAAATCATACATTCACTTTTCAAGTGGCCTTTAGAAACCTTTAGCCTCTTACACAACTTTCAGCCAGGCTGGGAGTGGTTCAAATGGTAGCAGTGGCATTGACTCCAAACAGTTTATGGCTCTTAATATATGGCTATAAAATTGAGGACTTGAAAATCGAGGATTTGAAGCCTTTAGAATCTTGCTGGCCTTATTATTCTTCCAAGTGAAGCCTCCAGAGCTTCAGGAAGTGCTGCTCAACACAGCAGCACATGTGTGCTCAGCCCATTAACCTGGGAATGTGTTTTATACCAGCCTGTTAGAATTTATCTCCATGTAAAGAGAAAAAAAGCCAACCTGAGACTACATTAAAATTCTTTGCAGTAGATGAAAAACACACTTGGGATGGATTTTAAATGCTTCTGTCCCACAGCAGTGACAAGAGAGATCATTAGTTAATTTGTGAGCTAAGGAGAGGAAGAATTATTATCTCATCTATGTGTATCACTCAGTTTCCAGAGAATTACCTCTTTACTGGGATACTACAGTCTGAAAGCATTCCTTAGAATAGTAACTCCCAGCTAAATGCTGCCAGCAGAAGGCTGGAAAAAGCATATCTAACCAAAAAAAAGGAGTGACAAAAAATATTCCAGAGCAGGAATTTTCTCAAGAACACCCGAGGAGGACCAGATTTTTGGCTACCATAGCACAAAACAAAGTCACAGTACAGGGAGGACATGATGGAGGCTAAAAACAACATGAGAAAATCTAAAAACAGAGGAACAGGCACAGATAACGAGAGATCCAAGGAACTTGCACAGCTAAATTGGTCTAGATGGGAGAGAACAGCATCTTGCAAGGTACCAGTGTGGAAATGCCAGCCAAGTTACCTCACTTGGAACACTGCAGGGGATTGTCAGAGTGGTATTTGGTAAATGGTGTTGGTAAACACAAAACAGAACCCTGAAGGTATTCAGTGCCAGGGGTGTCCCACTCTTTGACCTCAGCTTGGACCAGAAGGCTGCAACCCAAGAATAATTTGGCAGGTGTAGTCCTTTGTCTGCTTGCAAACAGTGTTTGAACTGCCTGTAATACTCAAAAAATACTTTGAGAGTCTTGAAATAATCATGGCACGTTGTGCCAAAAGGATTTCAGCTTGTGCCTTGTTTAAAAACTGTTCACAGCTATGAGTATTATTTAGCATAGCTCAAATTCTTAATTTCTCAAATCTGACAGCCATAAAGGTTCGTACCTGCTCGTGATCATGCCTGGAAAAGCTGCAGAGCTCTACAAAAGCTTTTTGAGAAAGAACAGCAACAAAAATTATGCAAAGAGGCTGTGCAAGGAATTCGGGTTTTCTTCTCCAGTAAAGATTGATTTTGCTTTCACAGGTAAACCTTATTTTCAGGGAAAGTTCAGCTAGCCTTCCTAAAATATGTGACTTGATTTAAAGCCTTCCAGACCACAGGCTTAGTTCAAATGTCCTGAGTTTAACAGATACACACAGTCTGTGTCTGTAATGGTAAATCAAACAGAGCCTGGGCATGGGCCAGGAAAAGTGGGAAACAATTTTCTTCCATGCTAAATGGCAGAGCTGCAGCCCAGCACAGCCAGAGCTTTTGCAGACAGTGCTTGGGCTGTTTAGAAGTCAGTGCAGGGGCCATTCCCATTAGCCCCAGTTGTTTGAGGACTAACAGAGCTGGCCCTGGCACTGTTTATTTCACTGGGATAGACACAGCCATGGAGTCTTGGAAAAGTTTGTGCATTTTGGACTGCTGGGGGCCAGAAGATGCAGCAGTTCTCTCGTATCTGTTCTGCTGCCATGAGCTGTTGGGCTCCTCAAGGGTTTGCTGACGTTGAGCTGCCTCCAACCTACAAGACTTGAGCATGCTGATGGGGATAATGCATTTGACAGAACATGCAGGTCCCCCTCAGGGGTCTGGACACCAGGATAAATTCACAGTCATGGCAAAAGGTCGTGCAATTTGCACCTAAGCTCGCCAAGGTGTCCATGGTGGATCCATTTTGGGTTGAAAATCCAAACCCTTGATGAAAATCGGTGACAAAACTCACACCAGCCTGGAACCACAATTACCCCTGCTGAATTTACAAAGGTGAGATGCCCAAAATAACAGTTTCATTGATGTTCACATCAGTTGATTCCCACTTTGTGCATGTAGACTTGGGGATGAGAACAAAACTGCCTGGCAAAATCAGACCTGCAGCATTACAAGGTCATTTGTGTATTTTGAGCAGAGTCCTACACTGAGTGTGTTGCAGATATAATGAACACCTCTGGATGAGGCAGTCACAGGTGTTTTAACACAGTAGCCCAAGCTTTGATCTGTGGACAGCTCTTGCACTCCTCTAACACTCACTTCAGGGACAGATCCTGCTTTCACAATTTAATTAAAAATGAGCCTTGGAGTGCTTTGATTTTTTCCAGTCGCAGGAGGTAGATCAAACAGATAATGAACAGAGTTAGTATCCCAAAATATCACAAATACTAAGGATTTAAAGACACTGCAAAAGAATATTTTTTTTAACCATTCAGTGACAGCTTGACCATGTCTTAACTGCATGTGCTATCCAGTGCTGCTTCCAAATGGGACCACAGGTTTAGTGCAGATTCAGCATCTGCCTTTTCCTCCTATCATTACAGTTTTCAGATATGAGACCAGCTCGACAAGTAAAGCACCAGAATTCTAAATTCAGACAGAAACAAAAATAATTACTTGAATCACTTTAGGTTTCTTTTAAAAAAGTATCCTTATTAAAAAGATTTCTTTACCTTATTAATACATTTACAGACTTTTAGCCAGAAGGGGTAATTCTGTGGAAAAGAATTGCAAAATAATACATAGAAAACTGCAAAGATGAAACTCTGAATTTAAAAAGATGAGAGAATCCTATTTTCTTTGCATTCCTCATTTTGCATCTCATTACCTTGTCAACTAGAGATGACACTACACTATTCTGGCTACCAGGTATCCTGGTGGCCTTATCCCAAAATTGGTTTTCACAGGGAAAGCTCTCGCAGCCAGGCTTCTTGTTACAGTTACACTGCCTCGGTATTGATATTCTGTGGTGTAAAATTCCCTTCTAGTTCTTCCTAGTTAAAGCTAGAAAGTGTAATGAAAACGTGACCCAACCCAACTGGACTGATTGGCTTAACACTGTATGTCCACTATCCCATTGTGGCTCTCCATGGGCTCGGTCAGGACAGCATCTGGCTGGGCACTGGGGACCAGCCTGCCACAGTGAGACAATGTCAAGTGCCCTCTATTGCATGTCTAAAGTTCTCCTACTGCATTGGTGTAGCTGCTTTGCCTTTACCTCTCCGCCCGGATTTTGTATCTGAGGACAAAATAGGCAATCAGGCGCAGAGAGAAGAAGAAAATCCCAAGAACGATGAAGTCCAGGTAAAGTTTGGCATTTTCTACATCCAGTTCTTTCAGGATGGCCTCTGATTTTTGGAAATGGCAGGTGTCATCTTTGTCACAATGCAGATCTTCTCTGTCCAGGCCGTAGATGGAGAGGATGACTCCTTCGAACCCGTATCTGCAGGGGAGGAGGAGGAGGGTCACAGGGGGAATCCTGGTGGTCTGGTCACAAGTGTAATGAATCCCTGTGAGAGCTCAGCTGAAAGGCTCAATACTGGTCTGACACACGTGTCTTGGGGCACAGTTCTGTCCCTGCTGCAATCAGGCACATCACATGTCACGGGCATTTTATGTAAGAGGGAACAAGGGCAGGAGTTCTGCCTTTAACTGCTTCCAGTTAATGCACAGTGCACTTTCTCCAGAGGAAAAATGTTAGATCAGAAAGATCTGTTATGTTAGATCAGAATAGATCAGAAATGTCAGATCAGAATTTCAGCTCATACTCAGAAATTCCCCCTTTAAAAGTGACATCCTTATTTTGCTTTCTTTTTTATTTTTTTAATATAAGCAACAGGGATACAATTACAGCTTGAAGTCAGAAAAATATGTTAAAACCAGCATCAACCTAGAACATCCCTTCTCTTTCCCTCTGGGCATTAATGGTTTCACTGACAATATTCCCAGCATTTGATTTTGCAAGGGGATAAACATCATGGATCCCATGCATATGGGATATCCCATGCATTGGACAGCTTTCTCTGGCTTCAGGAGACCCCACAAGGGCCTGCCAATGATTTAAGGCCTCACCTTTAATTCTAAATATTAATTCAGAGGGTGCAGTCTCATTATCTTTGATAGGAATCCATGTAAGACCTCATTTGGCAACAAAGGGGATTTTTTTTCCTGAGATTTCTCAGTAATAGCGCAGCTTGGGCAGGGTGGGGAAAAGGGGAATGGGAAAATTCCCCTCTCCTGATTTCAGCTACAAACATTTCAGTGTCTAGTCTAAACTATCCCTCTGGAGGTTTCCTGATGGGAATTGGCCCACCTTGAGGCAGCTGTGTCAGGCACAGACAGCATTTAAGGTGCCTGTGGGTCTTAAAGCAGAAGTTTAAATTAGAGGTGACACAAATCCCACGCCTCTCGTGGCAGTGCCACTGGAAAACTTAAAACCAGGCCTTTATCCCACAAACCTATCTAGGATACAGTAGTGAATTAACTACATTTCCTTCCAAAAAGGAGGTGCTGGCATCAATTTCTCAGTTGGTGATGTCCTTGTTATTTCAGAAATCTGTATTTATATTGCAAAATCCAGGAAGTTTTTAATGCTGTACAATTCCACTGAATTCAAAGGGACTGATATGGACTTGTGGCCAGTAACCTCTTCCTGTTTATTTCACAACATATACAACTTAAAATGCAGTGAGATAATGTGGTTTACATCACACATATGAGTAGGTTTATACTCTAAAAGAACATGCTGTGAACAGTCTCTTTGGCACCCAAAATAACCAAGCAAGCAAACAAGCAAAGGCAAAAACCAGCATTTCCAGCAGTACCTGACATAGGAAATGTAGGACATCCACTGGAGGTATGTTGGGATGGTATCAAAGCTGACAAAAAACCCAGAGAACAAAAGGACTGGGATGGCAGTAACTGGGCCCACAAAAGTTGCCACCTATGAAGAGAGAGACAGAGGAAAAAATAAAAATTAACTTGCTCTTCTGTTACTCTTGGGAATAATTCTACTTCCCCAAGTTATCAGAGCTTGAAAAACTAGAAAATTGCTGATTTTTTTTTTCTTGTGAGATTTCTTGTGAGGGGAAAAGCAGAAGCACAGGGATCATGCAGTAAGGCTATGCTGGTCTCCACAGGGTGGCACAGAGAGGGAACCAAGTGTTCTTCTGCAGAAATCCTGACAGCACCAATGCATGTTGAGGCCAGAATCACCTGTTATCACCAGCACCACAGAGCAGTTGTGCTGTGGAATGGTCACCTCAGCACATCTCCTGACAGGAGCTACATGGCCAAGCTTCCAGTCATGCCAACAGCTCCTTCTCTCCCTCTCTTTTCAGAAGGCTGATTTTTGGGCAAGCCTTTTCCTGTCTTTTTTGGATACGCATGGAAGAACCTTCTCCTGAGCTACCCTGGAAAATGTCCAGTTTGTAGGGACACAGAAATGCATCAATCCTGCAGTCCCCAGCACCTGCCCAGTCTGGGGTGAACACCAGGTGACAATCCACTCAAGCAAGGGCAGGCACAGCCCCTTCAGGTGGGGCAGGAGCTTCAGAGCCTCACATGCAGGGCACGTCTGATGTGAGTGGGGACAACTTTCTGCCCGTCACCCCTCAACAAACATGTCAGGGACACAGCAGCTGTGGCAGGGAGCGGGGTTAGGAGACAGCAGAGCTCCTGTGGAACACCATCAGTACCTGGAGGGATGTGGAGGCTGCACCTATGAGTAGGCCCAGTGACTGAGCCACCAGGGATGTCATGGTCCCCAGGGCTGCGAAGAGGACGAAGCGGAGCGCGTCGGAGGGCTGGGATGTCATCCAGTACACGATGCTGCAGTAAGCCACAGGGAACATGATCTGCAGGGACAGGCACTGGGAGTCAGTCCAGAGCAGCCAAACATTCACTGCTACTCCGAGTGAGGCAAAAACATGGGGGGGGTTCTGATTAATCCACAGCTCTCAGCCTTTCCATGGCACGAAAGGCGTGTGATTCCTGCCTTTCTGCTTGAGCATTTCAAATCAGATTCCACTCCCCTCCCTTCACAATTCCCCTTCTGCAAATAAGCAAAGATGGTCACCATTTATTAGAAGAATATTGGGTCAGGTCTCAGCTTTTGGGAAGTCCTGCACCCTCAGGGTGCTTCTGATTTGGCCCTGCAGCTTCAGCAGCCACATTTGGATGGCTTCTCCACTATTCCAGTGGATAAACTACCAGCTTGGATTCCAATGGATAAAATACCAGCACTAATCTTCTTGGGAAGTGGGTTTTGTCATTCATGAACTTAAATGGTTCTGTTTTATGGAGGAGTAGAGCATATACCTGAAAAGGAACATCAGCCATGGTTTTGGCGAGGTAATAGGCCTTCAGGCTGTACCAGTAGTTCAGGTGCTCTCTGAGGAAAACTCCCATCTCGAGAGGAACTGCAGAGAACACAGGTTATTTGGTTAAATGGGCACTGCTGCACACAGTAACAACAACACAGCTCACTCAGGTCTAATCCTGCACTGCTGCAGTCCCAGGGTGGGACTGGAACTCTCAGGGCTTTGACAGAGCAGCAAAAGTCCCACTGATCTGTAATGAAATATCAAAGGTCAGCCCTTAGAGCTGCTCACTGTTTAGACTGTGGACCAGTCTACTTAAATGATCTGAACTCCCCCTTAAAGAGGATTTTTCAGTTGTCAAAACTTAAAGAACTTGGTTATTCCTTTTGGTCCAACAGGGAATTCAAAGTAACAATACTCCCAAAGGAAGTATGAGACAGTCCATTCTGTAGGAGTTTGCTTCTGACACCACATGAATATTTTCATTTCACATGATTTTATGCAGGAATCATGACTTGGAAGCCCCAGAGGAATTGTTACTTCCTCCCTAAGTCCAGCCATGAGCTCAGGGCATGGCTGAGATGCACTGGGATGAGGAGAAATTCCAGTCCAGGACTGTAACACTGAACTGTCTGTGCTGAAAAACACTGGAAAAGCTGGGGAGGGAGAAGTGCCACTGGCCAAGCCTGTTCCTGCTTGCACAGTAGTGCTTCTGTGGCTGCAAGATTTATCCCCCCACTTGTCCTGGAAGTAGAATCACAAGTCAGATGGTATCTTATACAAACCCAGACACATCCCAAACCCTCCCACCCTCCCTGCAGTCCCCTCCCCTGGGCTGTGACACAGTGCCTGGCACTCACAGGTGAGGACAGTTGGCATGAGTGCTGCAAACATGAGGAACAGCATGGAAAAGAAGAGGAATCCCGAGTTGCTGAGGACTTTCTTGGCTTCATTGCCAATGCCCAGGTAGAGCAATCCAATGAGCAGCCCGATGCCAATGTGTGAGGTGATCCTCAAGTGTGTCAGGACCTGGGATAAAGCAAACAGTGGCATTTCTCAGAAAGCCTGGGCTCAAAACCAATGGCAGCGTGGCTGAAATCAGACAGACTGCAGGAAAGGAGCATTTACATCCAGAAAATCTTATACAGAAATCACTGAATGGGTTGGGTTGGAAGATCATCTAATTCCAGCCCCCTGCCATGAGAAATGTTCATTTCCTACTGGCTAAGAAAAATTATGAGGTTCCCACAAAAATTTCTTCCTGTAAATACAGGCAGGAACTGCAAGTGCTGCAACCTGAAACTCACTGTCTGACAATACCATGGAGCCACTGGCTCTTATTCATCAGGGGAAAGAGACTTTCTGACTAAAAGATAAATTTCCCCAGAGCAGAAGAGAAGCAGAAAAGGCATTTCAGGCTTGTACAGACCAAAGTAACTTCATCAGGAATAAATTAGCTTTCTGTGCCTTCTCTAGAAGCAACACAGTATTCCCACAAGAGGCTTGGAAGAGCAAGAGAAATAATAATATTGGGAACAACTGCAAGCCTTTAGAGTTGAGCAGGAAAAAATAACTTAAAAACAACGTTGTCCTTCAATCTATGCATCAGAAAATCAGTTACAGTTTCCCTTGATCTTAATTCATTAACTTAATTAATCCTTGTTGACAAATGCACTGATAAAAAGCAGCAAGGGAGAACAAGTTATGGCAAAGAAGGAAAATCTTATCTACCAATTTTCTACATCCAAAAATGAAGATTTTAAGTAGTAACTTTACATCACACTGAAATTATTATCTCTGCCATCCTGAATTTTCTGGAAAACCTAATTTTGTGACACAGCAGTGCAACTTCCCACTCACTTTTCAGTAGGATTAATAAGTGTACAAGGGACCTGCCAGCACAGAGGGGATTTAAACTTTAAGTTTTTAGGCCAGGTGCTTCTGAGTGCTGTGTAGAAAGCTGTCATTCACAATGAAGATGGTACAGTTAACAGCAAGACTGAAAGATCAGCCTCTTCCCTTTGAAATTATGTGATAATCTTCATGGATGGGCTGCTGGGCAGGACCTTTGAAGTGTATTACACTGCCTCACACCCAGCTGAACAGGCCTTTGGGTTACCACAGTTATTATAAAGCCATTCTTACCGAGTCCCTCATGATGGTGAGGAAAGTCCTTTTGAAGAGGATGCAGAACTGGGTTAGGCAGCTGGCAGAGAAGCTGTGGCAGCCCTCTGTGGATGAGGAGTCCTGCAGAAACACACCACAGAATAAACTCTCCTTTTTTTGCAGTATCTTGTTTGGTTTTCATTCACAAAAGCCCACTCACATCAGCTGAGTGTGCCCAGGGACTCCTCCACTGATGGAGCATTTAAATTCCCTCCTTCCCCCTGCAGCCCCAAGCCCTGCCCACGACTGGTGCTGCACAAAATACCTCTTCAGAGGGCCGGTGCCAGAGGAAGGGGTTGAGCTCGTTGTCCCCCCCCACGTCCCTCTTGTAGTCTGTGTCACAAATCCTCTCCCTCACAGCCCTGACCAGGCGGCCGTTCTGGTCCCCGTATTCCCCAGAGGCCACTTCCATGACTGCAAAAACAAGGTTGGAGTCACTGCTTGGCACTGCTGACCAGGAACAAGCCTTGCCAGTACAGCCCCTGGATGCTGCAGCACTGAAAAACCCACGTCTTTTCTAGTCCAGGCTCTAAAATGCCATGTGCAAATTCATATCTATAGAAAAATCATTTAAATTCATCTCTCCATAAATCTTCAGGGAGATCTCTTCACTGCCTTTCCTTTGAAGTGCTTCCTTTAACTTCCAGGATGAACATTGGTTTTGTGGCTCTTACTGCTTCTTTAGAATTAAGACACAACTCTGAAAAACCCTCAGTGCTCTGTACAATACCACAGTGGTACTGCTCAAGATAAAAAAATAACAAGCAGAATATTGGAGCCATTTTAAAAGGCCACTAATATTAGACACTATGAAACAGTACAGAAAATGCTTTATCTTTCATTTTCTGAACCTGGGCTTCCAACAGAGAGAAATATTCACTAAATTGTGCCACTAGATGGCATTCAAATTACTTAAGAAAAAGGTATCTGATTAATTTTATGTTGAATTTTGGTTAGTGTATGAACACACACAAAAAAGAATATATGTACAGAAGTATAAACAACATCATGGTCCCCATTACCCTGAAGGTGCTGATAAAATACAAAATAAATGAAATAAACTATTTGAGTTGTCCTTACCAAAATCTGCTGGGTTGTGGTAGGTGGGGCAATTCAACCCCAAATCTCTCAGGTAGGGGACGAGGTTTGTTACCTTCCCACGGTAAATGCATTGACCTTGGCTTAGAACATAGAGCTGGGAAACAAGAAGAAAACAAAACAAAACAAAACAAAATAAAGACCAAGCAAACAAAACAAAAAACCAAAAAAAACCAAAACCAACAAACAAAAATTAAAACAAAAAANAAAAAAAAAAAAAAAAAAAAAAAAAAAAAAAAAAAAAAAAAAAAAAAAAAAAAGGAAAAAAGTGAAATAGTATCAAAATATTTGAACCTGTTGCCCAATGACATCTCCTTGTCCCTGTGGGAAGAACACCTTGGGAAGATCTGTCACCAGTTGAAATTAACTTTGCATGGAATTACAACTAAGGGAAAATCCAGTGCCTGGGGTTTGAATTCTGCACACGTTGCCTGCAGGGCTTGAAGCACATTAACACAGAAACACACTAATTCCAGCCTTTGGCACTTGCTGAAAACAGGCAAGGAACTGGTGAGCCAAACCATCCAATTTCCACACATTATGGATATTTTGGGCTGGCAGACAAGGCTGCTGAGTGCAGGAATGGAAGGAGGGCTGGGACAGCAAACAGCAAACAGCTTCACCACTCTCACTTTCAGCCACACTATTGACTTTAAATAAACCTCCCTGCCAGACTGGCAATCTGCAAGTTTGTTCACCTGTGGTGGTGGAGATGTTCTGTCAGCCCTCAGTGGACTAATCTAAATCCTCCAACAAGACTGGAGTACATTTTTATCTAATCTAAGCACATATGGTCCTCATGCCAGTGTTAGGTTGGAGAAAAGTTCTCCAACTGACTTAATTTCCATAATTTTCAATACTAAATTCAATTATTATTATTTCATGTGAATAAACTCTTCTCAGTCTACACCTGTGTCTCTAGGATGGGAATATCTGCTTGCAACTTTGCAGACTTTGATACTGCAGCTCTCCTGCTTTTTTGCTCTAATTTACTTTAGTGACAGTACTTTAGTGCACAGGAGCAGGGCTGGGTGGAGGCATGATAATCACCAGTGCAATAATCACAATTTCACAAATCTAGCAGCCAGATTCTTCACAAATGTTACAGTAAATAAAGGGAACAGGCAGAGAAGAAGAAAAAACAAACCATAATCAAAAAGTATGTTGTGCTCTTACTTATTTAATTTCTTTATGTGATTTATAGCCATCCACTAGAATTATTCATGGGTTTGGTTACAGAGTGTAGCCTTAAAAGCATAACCAAGCTGGAGTACACAAAAAGAGAAAGTCTGAGAGCAGTACCTGATCAAACAGCTCAAACAGTTTTGCACTGGGCTGGTGGATTGTGCAGATGATGGACCTACCCCCCTGGGCCAAAGCCTTCATCAGAGAGACCACCTGAAAGCAGGATGCACTGTCCAAGCCACTGGGAAAAACCAAAACAAACCAGTTTGTTATCCACAGAACTCACACATGCACTTGCTACTTGGTCTCCTGTTCCTATCCTTTTACAAATTTTCTCTGTAGCAGTTTAATTTTATCATATGCCAACCTGATGCTTGTATTTCTCCATCAGGCTTTTAATTAAGTTGGAAGCATGCCTGAGAATGAAAAAGAATATTCTCAAAGCTGCCTTAAGGGACTTCTACATTTTAGGGCTGCAGATTTAAATGCTCCCAACTTTAATGAATAGATACATATTCATAGCTTTCCCAGCCTCCTCCCAGACTGATCACATTCATTACCAAAAGTCACATTTTAAAATGTTTATATTCAAGCTGTCTGTGCTTGAAAAAGAAAATCCATGCCACAATATTTTCCTCTCTCTTTCCCTTCCTGCTGCAGTTTGTGTCTGCTTTAAATATCATTTATATTCCCACAGTCCAGCAGTTGCAGCAGTGACCCAAAGCACCCAGAACCCAAACCAAATTATTTCCTGGCCTTATTCAGTGCTTGCAGGCAACACAAAATGTGCCCTTCCCAAGGATTTAAGAGGTGCATAACTTTTCTGCAGTGCTGTTCTCCTCTGTAAAGCCTTATTTGTCTCTCTTTAGGTTTTGGCCCCGAGGTACCTGGTTGGTTCATCGAAGAACATGACAGGAGGGTTGTTCACCAGCTCCAGAGCAATGGCAAGGCGCTTCCTCTGGCCCCCAGAAAGACTCCCAGTCCTCGTGTTGGCACAGGTCAGCAAACCCAGGGCTGTCAGGATCTCCTTCACCTGGAGGGAACAGAATACTCCATGTTGTTGGAA
Source organism: Notiomystis cincta (assembly GCA_013398075.1). Classification (NCBI taxonomy): domain Eukaryota; kingdom Metazoa; phylum Chordata; class Aves; order Passeriformes; family Notiomystidae; genus Notiomystis; species Notiomystis cincta. Next base: position 62,955 of record VZRX01013181.1, on the reverse strand, counting down.
CACAAAAAACCCTCCAGCCTCTTCACTGATTTTCATGGAGGTTGTGAACCAGCTCATGACTTTGTTCCATCACCCACACACTTTTCCCATCTAATGGAGCATTTATTAGACCTGCTGTTAACAGTCCACTGCTGCTGCTGTCACCCAGTTCCTGCTTGTTTGTCCTACATGACCTCACTGGGTAAAGAGGTGGAAAAGGAGTGGAAATCAGTTCTCCTATGGCTGTATATTTATGGACATGGCACTGGCATCAGAAGAGCTTTGCAGTGTGTGAGGGGTTATTACACAGTGAAACCAAGCAGCTTCTTTCAACAGAGCTCTGGGGTTGTCTCTACAAGGGACTCTGTAACAAAAGTCAGTGGTTTCTATAGAGCAGTGACCTGCATTTTCTCATCTCCTCTCCACAGTCTCCCCTTTCAAGTGCAGCCATTGATTTGAGTGTTTTCATTGCCCTCTGAGTCAATTCAGTTGTCACAGGTACTCTCAGATGTGCAGCATTTCCTCAAGGCACAGCCCCAGGAAGGGCACAGCTCGTCCCAGGGGTTTTGGAGCAAAAGGAGAACAAGGAACAATCCCAGGCACTATGGTTTTCCCTGTTTCAGTGACTGGAGATCTGGTCTGGTGGCCCTAAATAAGGGAAACAGCTCTCTGGCATCAGTAAAAGCATGGACACAAAAATGAATGAGTCCATGAGCTGCATCACTCAGGCAGTCAGAAAACCCAACCACTTCAAAGGCAGAAAGCAAGCCCAGATATTTAATACCTCACCTAAGTTCAGGAAACAGACCCCACTATTTTTCAAAGTACCAACTGCTTGGATGGAGAGAGTTTTCCAGAAAGAGTGCCTGACCTGGTGAGAATTGGTGAGACCAACCAGGGCCTGACCCTTTGCTCGTCCTGATTTTGATTTCCAGGAGTCCCAGTAAGAGGGAGTAAAAAAATAACAAAACCCACTAACCCTTGCTTCTCAGAGAAAGCTACCTCATTCCCTTGATCTCTGGGAAGGGTAAAGAGGACTCAGGCAGCACAAGCAAGGACAGCTAGAAACATAAACTGTGGTTCACTGCAGGAGTTTCACTTGTTCCTGCTTTAAGCAAGAGTCTGCAATCCTGCTAGCACAAGTGTATAAATTCACAGCATTTATCTATGATAAACATTTACACTCTGATTTACAATAAAATGAATTATCTTCTCCTGCACAGGCAGTAACACTAACCAGAAAATTCTTCTAAGATGTGTTGAATAAACACAGCACAGTTTTTAACTCAAAGAGCTGCTTGTAATTACAGTGACAGTGTGAACAAGAGAATTAACTTGCTTGGCCTTACTTCACCAAAGCCTAAATGAACTAAGGCTTCCAAAGTACATCTAAATTAACAGGTGTTTCTATACAAATTTATTTTCCAATAAAAAACAACCTGTGTTTACCAAACATCAGTTGATTCCTGTAGGCTTCCCTTTCTGATTTTCAAGGATTCTTTCGAGTCTGAAGAAATGCCAATTGCTCTGATTTGGAAATCAATACAGACAAAGGACAGTCACAAAAACAGCTGCTCTCCCTGGGAAGTTGCCATGGTTTTCATATTTCAGGAAAAGTTGTGCTTTTCCCCACGGATGGGTGAGAGGAGCACAGTTCTGTGCAGGTGCAGTGGGTGATTTATCTCACCCCACATGAGATGCCTGAGCCCTCAGATGTGCAGGGAAGAGAATCCAGGGTGCTAAGGTACATGAACAGGAGTCTTGCAAAACCTGGGCATTTATTCCAGTAAATCTTTCCCAGTTCTGCAGAAAGCAGCTTTCATGGGGGCTGCAGTGAACATTCCCTCCTAATCTCACATGTCAACCTCGAGGTTCTGACTTATTCTGCCATTACCAGTCCAGTGCAATTCAATATTAGGTAAAAAAGGTCTGCTTTACAGAGCTCACTTCATGGCTCTTTGGCATCCCCCCAGTTTCTAGTTTGATGGGCAGTGTACATACCATTTCTCTCCTCCCTTCATCTTTCTCCTGAAGTTTCAGATGAGCAGATACCTGGAATGCAAAACAAAGGAATTTGATTTTGAACTGGTCTGAAGCACAACCACCAGTTACAGCAGATGTGTCAGGCATGACACTCCAAGGTACCATTTTAACAACTTCTTTCATCCCAGTCAGAAAATCTGAACTTGAACCACAGTGTTCCAATCACAAGCATCACATTTTCCTGTGCAGTAAATAACTGAGTCTAATTTGACTTAGGCAAAGCACCTGATAAAAAGTGTACTAGAAAAAAAGGGCCATTTTGTGAGTCAAGGAGCTTGAGAGGAAGATGGGAGAGTGACATGTTTTGCACATCCAAAAACTTCCCAGGCAATGCTAGAAACACAGTTTATTTGTGCTTTATTCACACTGTAAGGGCAACTGAACTCTGCCACTCTAGAGGATGCAAACAAGTGAGAAATAAATAATCTTGTGAAAGATGTCATCTGCTGTCCTGAGAGGCAGCTTCACAAAACATCATGATTAACCTTTATTAAAAGCAATTAAACTGTTAAGTCTTTTTTTTTTTGTCAGAGCCTTGATTGATTAATTTTAGACAGCATCTATAATCTGGGCCCCATTCTGCAAAAGTGGTCCCGTGGGATTCTGATGAAAACACTCAAGTAAACAAAAGAGAAGGAAAGCTTCCTCACAGAAAGGAATCTTTGCAGAAAATTAGCCACATAAAAACTGTAGTGATTTCTTCTTGCCATGAAATTTGTGAATTGAGCTGGCACAGTGTGAATAACCCAAGCCTTATTTTGATAAAAACCTCTGAGAAAAACTGGCTCCTTTCTCAAGCTGAGCTACAGCCACTTCCAGACTAACTGGTCAAGTGGGCAATTCATAAACTTCTTGATGCTATGCAAAACCATGAGAACAATTTACATTGCCTGTACATCTTGGACTTACTCTCTTCCTGCTTTTCTCCATGAAGAAACAAAAGAAATTTTATAAAATGCCTTTATTTTTAAAAAGGCACAAAAGAGTAGAAGTGGCAGAGAGATAATGCTGAAGTGTAAATAACAATTTTCAGTCAGAACATGAAAGATGGGGAGAAAGAGAGATGAGGTTACTCATCCACCACCCAAGCAAACAGATGGTCCCTACGAAGGCTCATTTGTGAAGAATTTCAGGTTCCATCCTCTAGGAGATCTAATGAGCAGACAGATCTCCTTCCAAATCATAACTCTGGGCACAAACTGGAAATTACACAGCTGAAGAATCCCTAGAAGGATGGGCCTGAAATGGAATTCAAGGCGTCACCAAATCCCAAGAGCGTTCACTGTGCGGGATCAGAGATCCCGGCTTGTGGCACTGCCAGGAGGGAGAACAAGGGCTCCACACAAACCACTTTCCATTCTCTCCTGCTCAGAGAATTGGAGCAAGAAACAGAGCTCACCATCATAGCTTCCTGGACAGTGAGGTGAGGGAGGAGCATGTCATCCTGCATGATGTAGCAGGAGACTTTGCGGAAGGAGCGCAGGTCACGGGGCTGCCCGTTGATGAGGATTTCTCCTTTCATTCCCGTCTCCCTGAAACCAAACAGCAAAGTAACCACAGGTGAATCTTGCCTGGAAGTCTTAGGCAGTTATTGCCACTGTGAAATAAAACTGATGAGTGGGTAGGAATTAATTGATTTCATGATTATGCTCTTTCGTACAAAGCTTCATGCCATGCTGCTGAAAATTCACTCAAAGTCAGTGCAAAATGTGTGCTGTCTTATATAAACATCTGAAAAAATATAAAAACATTAAAGTTGGGTTTTTTTTAGGTTTCTCTATCCTGTTCCTTATGCCCCAAATGACAACAAGACACAGACACCTTGTATTTGGCCACATAAGAGGACATTTAGAAAGACGAAGCACAGTCACTGCAGTTTGGTGAAGAAGACATCAACATTATGAGGTGGTGACTAAAAAGAGTAGATTTTTCAAGTGTTTATGAGATTTAAAAAACATCACAAACATAAGACACTGAGTCAGATTTGTTACACAGCCAAAAAAGGGAGATTTTCTTTATATGTGTGTTTTTTTGGATTTTAAATTGTTTCTTATTTTTGGATCAGAACATTTAAGAGATAAAGCCCTAGTGACCAAAACAGAACACAGAGAAAAAAAGTATCAGCAATAAGAATCTAATTCAAAATCTTTGAAGTGCCTGTTTTTGACAAACTCCAAGCTAACATTTCTTCTGCTGTTGCCTCCAAGGAGCCCCCAGGCTCGGTGATTTTATCTTAACTTGGGATTTTCCTTGGTACTGACCTGTATCCTGCCAGAATATTCATAAGTGTTGACTTCCCAGCTCCTGAAGGACCCATAATTGCAACGAGTTCTCCGCTGCTGAACTTCCCTGAAATTCCTTTCAAAAGGGTCTTATAACCTGAAAGAAGAAAGAAAAGTTCACTGAACCCTTAAATCACATGTGGTGAGCAACAAAAGTTCATTTCCACTGAATATTGGTGACAAGCAGGTGTTAACAGGCACCTCCTGAGAGGCTGGTGCCAACACCAGCACTCTGCAATAACTATCAAAAAGAACTATCAAAAAGAACTATCAAAAGCCAAATTGTGAGTGGGAGCAGCAGCTTCCTCTCGTGGCACAGATGGGATTGCAGGGTCTCACACCCTTGGTTCACTGCAGGATGATTTTCAGACAGGGCTATGAAGCCTTGCTGCCATTCTCTAAGTGCCCTCCCAGAGGATTTTACCAGGATGCTGTTAAAACATCCAATACTCCACAGCTCACACAGCTCCACATTCCTGGAGCAGGCTGCCCTCCAGTCCTGCAGTGAAAGTGCCAAAATTCTGCCCTCTCACCAAAACAACAACTTCTTAGAGAGAGCAGTAGCTGAGATCTGAGACCTCTGCCTGTCTCCATAAAAGAGGTATGACAGGAAACACAGTGAAAGGAGACACACAAACCACTTCATTCTCTTGCCACAAGGACTCTCTTAGCAGAGGAACTCTAAAGCTTGTCTAGACAGGCAGACTGACCACAACAACTCTGTAAAAACAATTTCTACGGAAATATTTATTCTGGATTAAGGACAGGCTGGTTTGGGTTTTGTTTTCTGTTTTTTTTTCTCATTTAGATTAATCCATTTCAAAACATCATGACACTGTAATTACATCCTCAGGCAACACCATCCTAGAGTGGCAACACCACCTCCTTCAAGTATTCCAACTTATTTCTGAGTTAATTATCTTTGCCAGTAAACCTTCATTAAAGCCTAAACCCCATGTTACTCTAGGTAAGCAAACTGCCCTCCAATGAGAATTCCAGATTTGGATGAGTTGCATCCACCTTGCCCTGCAGGATTTCCATGTTAAAGGCATAAAGACTGTGTGGGAAAGGTGGAGAGAGCCCTGACCAGCATTTAAAATTTTCAGGATCTCTTTCCCTTTTGTTGTTTTTTTTTTTTTTGCTTACTTACTTTATTTTAATTACCAGTGCTTCTGGCTAAAGCTTTCAATAATAATAATAAAAAAATGCTAAGTAAGGTGCCGAAAACCAATCTCATATGCTGACAATGTCTGTGTAGTTCAATTGAAACCAGAACAGAAGGGTGGAAAATCCATTTACATGCAGACTCAGGATCTGGCAATCCATTTTGCCACACTGGTGGATATGCAGGCAGAATGTACATTCCACATGTAAACTATCCCAGACCTCTGATCATCAGCACAGGCTGTAGCTGGCACATGGAAATGCTCTAAAAAATCACATTGTCTGCAAGCTCTCAGAAAAAAGAATGGTGGGTTATATTCTGATTTCTCTTTCTTCCTAACTTCATAAGTTGTTTTCATCTCCACTTATTCTCTCTAAATATTCTTCTTGTCTCCATTCTCAGTTCACACTCCTCCTATGCCACAAGAGAGCAAACTTTGCACCAAAACCATTGTCATGCTTCTTTGGGTCTCCCCAAATTCACAGCAAATCCTCTTCCCTGAGCACACCCCAGCCCAGGGGGAATGCAGTAGCCACAAAACCTCTCTAGAAATATCTGTTTTCGTGGCAAATGTCCTAGAAAATCTAACTGACCAAATGGATAAAAATCACCATTTTCTCGACTGCCTTTTTTAAATTTTATTTTTAAACAAGCCAGTAATTTTTCACTACAAATCTTTCCCTGGACCTAAAGGAAAACACTTGCTTTGAAGGTAGCATGGGTATGAAAATAGCAGAGTATTCATGTTGCCTGTTTATAGCACAGGTCCTGAAAAGGAAAGCAAGGACAACCTATCAAAAGGAACAGAGAGGTTGAAGAGAAAAATCCATGGCACCCCACAAGGTCAACCAGATTGTCCTTCACACCAGTGCCACCTCCCACAGCAGCATCTGAGGGGAAAGTGCAAGGAACAATCAGGCCTTTCAGACATGACAATATTTAATAAACAGGATCTGTAGGGGCAAAGCCCTTCATTCCCCCTTTGGTGTAATGAGAGCCCTCCCAAGCCTGTTAAACCTGTAAGGGCTCAAATACTAGAATGTATCACCAATTATGCACCCAGGCAGTAAAAACTGCACAGACTTTTGAAGGGAGGATAAAAAATGGGTACTGCCATCAATGAGGGACATGAGACCTAAAATACAGATTCAGCAGCTGCAAACAAGTGGTAACATAGATAACATCACCTAAAACTGAAAGCTCTCTGTACATATGACTGTGAGATTTAACATTACACACATTAAAGCTGCTTTTCCAGAGTTTCACAAATTATGATCAGTTCATCTTTAACTGCAATATCTTCCCCCTCATGACCTGCACGTGTTTCTGCCCCTCTGGTGGAGGTTTCTGTTTTAAGTGTCCTGCACATAATGTTAAATTGGAGCAGGACTCATCACAGAGACACAGAATCACCTGAAAAGACCTCCAAGATCATCAGGCTTTGACTGATGACCACCCTGTCAACCCAGGGCACTGAGTGCCATGTCCAGCCACCTCCAGGGATGGTGACTCCACCACCTCCCTGGGGAGTCCATTCCAATGCTTCACCACCCTTTCCATAAAGAAATTCTTCCTGAAAGTCTCAGCAAGCCATTTGCAGTACAGTAGAGAAATGTGCTTTAAGGAGAAATCAAAGAAATGCCCCAAAACTATGAATATTAGATTAGGATCCCAATCACTGGCATTTTAAGTTGCTACAAACTCAAGCCCATCTCTTCCTTTGACTGGAAGCACATAATAAGCTTTTCTATTACAAAGGTTAATTTAGCAAACCCACAAAAAGATTTGAGACTGTGGCAGTAGTGTGGTGCCCCAGAATAATCCTTTCTGAGGAATTAAAGTCCCTAAGTAACCACAGTCTTCCCTTTCAGAATATCGAGGCTAATCTTCAACTGAATCAGTTGACCTAAAACTTCTATATCGGGCCACATGTCTTTCACGAGAAACAGATTATGCACTTGGAGGGGGCTGTGTTCTCACAGAACAGGGACTGTTTCACCTCCATCTGCCACACATCAGGGATTTCTCACTGCCCACCTCGTCCTCCTCAGTCCCTGCAGGGAGGAGTTTGGGTGAGGCAGAGTTTAATGGAGCTCAGAGCACCCAAGGCAGGTGCACAACGTTCAGTTCCAGCACCACAGCAGCTGCCTCCCTTTGGACTGGACTTACATCAAGAACAACTTGAGCATTGGGGCTTTCTCATTTTTCACTTCCCTTAAGACTCTTTCAATTTCCAGTGGAAAACAGCGTGGATGTTTCAGTTTTCCAATGTCCCCTCCTGAAGTGTGACACAACCTTTAAAAATACATATTTAGGGGCTGGTACCTGTGGGAATGTTAATATCAGTTTTCAAGAACTAGTTAAAATACAGATTTGACATGAACACACCATCACGAACCAGAACAACTCCTCAGCAAATTTCTCAGCCCAACCCACTAAAAATAGAGCACAGCAGAAACAAATCAAAACTGAAACAGAAAATTCTAGTGGCACAAAACTTTTTGGTCTTAATTTCACCTCACATTACACTCCAGAGTTCAAATGCTTCTCCTGAGAAGCAGAATGTGTTTTGTTTTCCCATGTTAGGATTTCCCATGAATGCAAACATGAGGCACTGTGATATTGGACGTGATTCACAGCTGAACCACCTGCCTGGCCTGACCAGACCCTCATTCCAGAGGTGGAATTCCATTTCCATTCCCATTCCCAGCCTGGCACAGAGCCCACAACAGCCCCTTCTTCAATGAATGGACAGAGGTGACCTCGTGTCTCTGAGGAAGATTCTAAGGGAGCTCTCCTCACTCAAGTCAACAAAATTTTTACTACTGGAATCACCAAGAGAGGAACATATTGATGGTTTTACCTGATTTCAATGGTTTTACCTGATTCCTCGTGAATTTTACAGAGATTTATGGGGAGATCTGGTTTTACCATTCCCGCAGAATTTATGATTAATCTGGAAAGAAGCATGCCATCCCCTCCTCATCCTCGGGGTAGGAGCAATGCTTCAGGATGTGTCTGAATCAGCACCAATTAAAACACAACCAAAACTCACTCCCACCTCACGGTGAATTTCCTCAGGTAAAAACCACCTCTAGGATTTTGACTGAAACGCTTCATTCATTTGCATTTCGTTGTCAGTAAGGCACATTTGCTACTCAGAGAAATGTCACACAGGCCCCTGGAAGTTTCTAGGTGTTGTAACCTACTTCTGCCTCCATCAATAGGCACCCAGACCCCGTCTCGGGTCCCGGGTGAGCACAGCAGGCTTTCCCTGCTCGCTGCAATTAGAGCAGGATTTGCCCTTCCCAAAGTATTTGAACTGTTTCTCTTTCATCACAAGCTCTTCTGGAGGCAGGAAATCACTGCTGGGGCCCTGCAAGTGCCACTGGCCTGAAACAGCTCAAAAGGTTTCCCAGAATATTTACTGAAGGAAAAGGTAACGCAGGAAATTTCAACTCGAACAGCACAAGTTTGGCAAAGCTATAAGCAACTGGAAACTGAGCCACAGAGAAATCAGCATTTGGCACTTAAAAGTCAAAACCAGAGGCATCATAACCTGCTCTTTCCACATTCCCTGCCAGGCAGAAATGAAGCATTCCTTTATTAAAAATTAAGTAATTATACAAGGGCTGTATTTCTGCATCTTTTTGTGGTGCTATTTTTAGATAGGATGTATTCCTGCTGAAAAATATCCAGTTGGAAATATAGAAGACATCTCTGGCAGCTACTGTATTACTTACCTGCCTTGCTTTAATGCTTTCAACAAGAAACATACTTTCTAAACAGCTGTTTAAATTTCAGTATACAAATTTGTTCTCTTACTGTCCTATCAGCCAAATTGCTTCTTAAATCATGACAAGAAACTGCAGTGGTTTCCTGGCATTGTATATTGACCCATTAAAGAAACTCATTGTATTTTCCTATTCTAAAGTTTATAGGCTCAGCTCTTGTCTCACCTCCTCTTATATCAATTAAAAAACCCCCAGGCTTATGCAGAAGTCCAGGGAATTCTCCAGTACAAAAGTGAAATTAGAGGAAGTGGAACCAAGCTGTCACATCTACATCTTTCCCCTTGAGGCAGGAGTAAGGAGTTCTCCTATTCAGGAAAAACACTCCTAGAAAATTCCTGACTTTGCTGCTGCCCCTGAGATCCACCAGAGGCACACGTGGATGGCCAAAGGCCATCCCCTGGATTATGGACTGCACAACAGCTGCACAGGTGAAGGAAAACCAGGATAACTTGGTCCCATAGCACACTGAAGGGAGAGTTTGGGAATTCTGGCTGACAAAGACCTTGCAGAAGTCCACCCAGAGGCTGAAAACATCCTCGTGTGACCTGGCAGGCATTTCATTTGTAGACTCCTTAGATTTTTATCAGAAAACTGAACAGCTGGGGAATACTGGCAGAAAGAAACTCTACAGAGAAGCACAAGATGAGAAACACTCACACAGGTAACAGCTCAAGGCCAGATTTACACCTGGAGATGTCAGAGAACATTAGCTAGGAAACATTTTTCTTTGTCATTTTTACATCATCCTTTTCCATACACCCAGGTGTAAATAGGTCAGAAAAAAACCTCTCTTGCCTGCTCCTTCTCAATCTATTACTTACTCACTTTCTACATCTCAGTCCTTTTCCTCTCCTAAGAAGCCACTCTCCTAGAAAAACATCTGTGTTTCCTAGAAGGGACTGCACCAATCTGCTTCATCCAGTGAGAAAATGAAGTAACTTGGGGCTTTTCACCTAAACCAATGCAAGATCAAAGGCAGGGTGTTTCCCTGAATTGGAATACAGTGAGGGAGGAGTTTGCCACATATTTCTAATTCTGCAATTAACCAGCCAGGGCACCATGTCTCCCACCCACTACTTGAGTACAGAACACTTTCCTCTCCCTGCTATCAACAGGGTTTGTAGATGTTTCAGTTTGTAAATTCTCAGTTGAAAGGGATTATCTGTATCAGTTGATGATTATTTAAATAATCTGAATTTTAAAAAGCCTCTTGATGGGGATTATTTAAATGGAGGTTTCTTTCCCAAGCTCCACACTGAGTTTAAACAAGCTTAAGTTAAAGTGAATTACAGGTACAGATACTTGGGAAGGAAAAAAGGCATCTTTTAATTCCCAGAAAATCTGGGGGAACAGAAACAGCTTTCCTGACAAACAGAGTGAAAAAAATATATTGCTTTAATAACAGGCACCTTCCTAATTCGATACTGGCTTGAACTGTATCTCTATAAAGCCTGGAGGGGCAAAGTCACCCCAGAAATAATAAACATGTTTAGGCCTACCAAATAAAACCTGTGTGTGAACTCATATGTCATTGGTTCCTAATTTCTGTCATCCACTGTGTATCAAAAGTGAATAAACCTTTTTACCAATCATTTTCTCACTCCAGTTTTAGAATCCACACATCCACATATTTCTGTTCTGTTCACACAGTCTCTCAGGGACACTGAACAATAGGATTTTCCATTGTCTAAGCTCTGAGCCCTGCTTTAGGACAATTAAGGGAATTTGCAATTGTAATGTATTCTTGTACCTTGCCTCAGAGAAACGACCTTCGTTATGTAAATGTCTATAAAACAGCATGCCAGGCACCAAAACATCAGGACAGAAAGGGCAGAAAAGCCAAGTGAGTGCTTGAAGTAACCAAATCGAGTTCCTCTGCCTCAGAGTTCGTTCCAACTCAGAAATGAGGAATTTATTCCTCGTGACCTAAAATACTAAGTCTTTCAAGCTTTACAAAAAAAAAAAAAAAAGAAAAGAAATTCCCCTGTGGGGCAGCAAAGCTCTTTCTTTGTAGTGGACTAAACTGCATTTCTCAATATAGCCCACAGCCAGGCCTTCTTAAACATATTGCTCTTGATCCACAGCCGATTTCCCACTTAGCGGTCATGGGGTGGATTAGGCGTAACTCAGATGCAGGGCTTAGCCCGTGCTCACAGCAAGGCTTGGAGTGTTCAATCTGCCTAATTTGACACATCAAAATGTCTGATGCTTAACCTAAATTCATGTCCAGGGCCCATCAATTATCAGGGGCCAGGAACCGGCACCGAACTGCTGATTAATTCTACTTATTTGGCATTCCTGTTGTGGGAAGGGATAAATAACCCTGTGGAAATTCCTCTCTCTTACCTACACTGGGAGTTTAGGACAATTAGCTTAGGTGAGACACCAAGCCTCTCCATGCTGTGAGAAATCCCATCCACTGCCAAGAAAATTATGGCTGAATTCAGTACTTTTTTGGAGGGTTTAAGTGTCAGTTTGATCATGGCCCCTCATGTGCTTGCACAGTGGAAGCAATTGAGCACAGCAACTGCACACTCCCAATCTTCAGGCTGGACTGGAGCTCCACACCTTCAGATGCTCCCTGGGAACTCATCAGGAAGAGCAGCCTGGCCATGTTCAGGATGTACAAAGGTCTTTCACTGGGTTTTTCACTCTGTCTTTAATATCTGGCACTCACTTTGCACTCTGATAACTGGGGACAGTTCACACTTTTCCTCCAAGCTACCCACAGCTCGAGCACACAGCCCTGTGCTGGCAGCACTGGGTCCAACCTTAACCAGAACATCTCAAAACCTGAAAAATCTGAATGAAGATGAGATGCTAATCAAAAGCTGAACATTTGGGACAAACTGAAAAGCAGGTTTTGAATTCTGTTTCTACGAGTGCCTAATGTTAGACACCAGTGCATTTCCTTTGTGCTGAACAGTAACTTCCTTCTGTGGCAAGTCAGAAAAACAGTAAATTAGAGCCTAAAGAGTGATTGTGAGCCCCCAAGCCAAGATTTATGACACAAAATCCTCAGTAACTGGAGGCCATGCTGTGTAATAAAAAAGAAGGATGAGAAGATGGCCAACCAGGCAAGAAACTGAGTTTTAGCACAGGGAGAATCTTAAACCAAGCTGTAGATTATAAAGAATCTGAAAAGTCCTTTAATTTCATTGTTCTCTCAGATCCCTGGACTAGATATTAAACTTATGCAAGACACTGGATGTGACAGTTCACATTGTGCAGTCAAACAAAAAAAGCCCTGACTAAGTAAAGATTCCACTCCTTTGAAACTCTGAAATAAGAGTTATGTGCACCATGCTCTTTCTGTATAATCCTGGCTGCTCATCACATTATTTCAGTATCTGAATGCTGCTCTTCCTCAGAATAACTAATTAGATGTGACACTCTGTTAGGCTTGAAAGCTCCACAGCCCCATAAGTTTGAGTTTGCAGGTTTAATAGACTACACAACTCCATGTTTGGAGAACTCACACCTCCAAGGGACAGAAAAATGAGGTTTTTGCAGGTGGACACAGAATTCCCAGATTTTCTTGAGACAACAGAAGAGAGGAACAGGATAAGTGTCACCAATATTGTGGCAAACCTCCTTGCTCCTTGCTCATGGTCACACCTCCCCACCGTGCTGGGAGATGGATGGGCTGGTGCCAGCCCCCCTTAATTCTATGATTTTTATGGTTATGACCAGACCAGAAGAATCTAAGTAACCTGTATTTCCTTGTATTCACCTTTTCTGCCTCCCTTTACTTGGTCCTGCAGCACAGTTACAGCTTTCTACTGAGGTTTACAGGATGACTACCATTACATGTGGGTCCAGGGGTCTTATTCTTATTCTTATTCTTATTCTTATTCTTATTCTTATTCTTATTCTTATTCTTATTCTTATTCTTATTCTTATTCTTATTCTTATTCTTATTCTTATTCTTATTCTTATTCTTATTCTTATTCTTATTCTTATTCTTATTCTTATTCTTATTCATTATTCCTATTATTGTTCTTGTTATTGATGTTATTATTGGTATTATTGTTATTATTATCATGCTACATCCATGTTAAGATTCAGTTCTTGTTTTTTGGGTGTTTTTTCTGTTGAATGTTTCTGCCTGAGAGAGTTAAAGCTGCTCCTCTTCCCTCCACAGGCACATGGAGCCATATGCCTGCAGCATAGGGATAGAGAATGACAATTAAATAGGTCAATGAACGAAAGTAACCTTCAAACATGAATGCAAATAAATCTCTACTTGCAGCAGGACCTGATGGCTCTAGAAGCAGTATTTACATGTTGAAGCATTTTGGAGATCTGGGGCATAGCTTGTACTTTGCCTGCACAGAAAATAGCTACCCTAATTTATCTTCAACCCTTAGGAAATATGAAAGGAGAAAAAAAAAAAAAGTATGAATGATGCACAGCTTCATCTTTCTTCTGAATCTAGTGGAATTGTCTTTTCCAAGCAATATCCATAGCCTAATCTTTCTTTGATAATTGCTTTGTGCTGCCTTTTTTTTTTTCTTTAATTGCCTTTGTTTCTGTTACTTAAGCCCACAGGAAAGGTCTTTCCTGACAAAAGAAAAGCCAGCCCAGCTTGAAATGAAAGGCTGACACATTCCCTCGAATGACAAACCCAAGTCACGAGCCTGATACACTGAGATGAAAGCTGTTTACGTGTGACAATCAGGCAGAAAGCAATTTCTCATAATTGCAGTACCTTCATACATCAAGGTACAAATAGTGTTATTCACAGTCTTACAAACAAATAAAACCAGAGCCCTCCCCAGCAAGCCCTTCCTTCTGAAAAATAAAAAAAATAAATAAAAATCTTCAAGTAGGAGATATTCTGAAATGTCCCAGCAGCTCTTCTGAACTGAGCTGCCCCATCTGCCTTCCCTGCCAAGTGTGGATGCAGCTGGGTCACTCTGCAGTGAGGCAGACAAAAAGCCTTCATCTCTCAGAGAACACTGCTCTGGCTCTCCTGTGCTGATGTTGAGAGTCCCCTTTTGCTGTGAATCTCTCCCTTCCTCCTCCCAGCCTCTCCCCCTCACGTGCACCCACAGCAAGAAGGAGGGAAGGGGAAAAAGCAAAAGTAAAACTTCCTTTCCTCCCACCCACCTGTGTAAGGGTTAGAGGGGAGCCCTGGCTGTTCCTAGAGTTACAGCAGAAGCAGCTGAAGTTATTTAGCATTTCTTTCCTCCAAACTGGGCCTCATGGCAATATCTGATCCAAAGGGCTTAGTGCACAAAGGAAAGTCCTCTGTGATCTTCATCACAAACTCCAGGTTAAACTGGAATGTGATGAAATATCTCCTGTAAACTGCACAGGAAAAAAACCCTTTTCTCAGACTATTAGAAAGAGTGTTGTCTAAACCAGACATGGTTCACAAGGCAACACTCTGTCCCCAGCCCTTACAGACATGAGGAGAGATGTTTCTTAGATTTTGAAAAATGTTTTCAGTCGTAGTCACTGCAATGTAAAGGCTGCCAGAGAGTCTGATATCAAGAAAAAAAAAAATCACAGTTCATTAGTCAGCTTTGGAAACTCAGAATGTTCCATTTGACTCCAAACAAATTCCATTTTTCCACATCTGTCTAACTCAGCTGCATGAGTGATGACAGGAACTCCTCTGAACAGCTCCCTGCCCTGCCCCTCTCGAGCCAATTCTGCTCTGCAAACTGCAGGATGCACTTCCATCCCCTCACATTCCCACTGCTCCTGTCCCATTCTGTCCCACAAGAAGTGAGGAATGCCTGGAGCCAGGAGGACCCTTTCAAACACACTCATGGGGCAAACAGAGGTGTTCCAAAAAGCAGATTTTAACCCTCCCATACACCCCAGGAGCAGAGCCATGGACGGAAACCTCCTGATGGGCCTTCAAAGCTGGAAAAGCTCAGTCAGAGGGAGCAGGAGTCGTGTTGGGAGAGCTGCTGAGGCTGAAGCAGCTCCCAGGGCAGCAGGACATCCCTGCTCCCTGCCATATGGGCAGCTGGAGCACGTGTCCTGGGAGACTTCTATTTTCAGAAATAGCCACACTGATTCTGATCACTTCTCCTCCAAACACTCAAGGCTTTGATGAAACAGAAACAGGGGGTAATGTATTTACTTTATTTCAGCACTTATCTAATGGAAGAGACAATCTAAGATCCTGAATGCAAAATTAAAGGCAAACCTGAAGTGTGTGCAGACACAAACCCTGGATTACCTCCAGCTCCCACATTTTACTTAGAACAACTGTGTTTTTATCTCTCTTTCCTAGAATATTTACACTAATGAAGTTGCTCAAATTAAAATACTTTTCATTGTCAGCAAACTAAATATAAAATCCTCTAAACACCACTGAAATAATTATCATCTCTTGTAGCATGTCAGTGCTGAATATGTAACAAACAAAAGCCACTGCACAGGGCATTGCTACTTCTGGAATGGGAATGAGGTAGAATGAGCATCTTTCAGCATGATTTCTGCTTTTTTTCTGCATTTGGAGAAGCTGGCAGCCTCACAGGGACATACATCCATTGCACTACCATAAACTCCTAAATTTCCATCTGTTTTTAAAAGCTCCAGCTGACCTACATTTTATGTTATGGATTAGTTGAAGCTTATAGAGTAGCATAAGCAAAGCAGGAGTCTTGCTGCTAACCACATCCTAGGCAATTAAATGTTTCATCAATAATATGTCCCATGTAAAAAAATCAAGAGTTTTCAAGAGAAAAACTCTTCAGTGTTTCACATGTAAAACATAAAAAAATCATTTGTTTTACACACTTTAATTGTAGTGTAAGAACCACCCATTTCATTAATTTTGATTTCACAGAGTAAAAAAAATTCAAATGTACACATTAAAATGATCCAAAGTTTAAAAAAAAAGGATGAACTTTGATTCATAGTTTCAAGACAGACTAAAATAAGGCATCAGAGTCATTCAGCATTTTGGGAACCCTGTCTTTTTGGAGTTATCTACAGAATTATTATTGAAGCAAGGTGGGAAGCAGTAACTCATATCACAAAAGCATGACTTCCACTACAGGTTTTCCATCTTATTCTGAGGCAGGAAGAAAATTCAACTGCTGTATTCTTGGCAAACCAGCAACAAGTCACTCCAGAGGCCAGTGGGACTCCCTGAGGTGAGGATGATCCAAGCCCAAATCCTTGAGTCGGATCAAGAACTCCAACTTGGGTCTCCTGGGGTTTCAAGAGCCCTGGTCATCCACTCTGCTGGGTTCTCCCTCTTCCTAACTATAAAATCTTCCACCCAACAACTCTCCTGCATGAAAATACAGTCAGAAGAAAATACAGTGAAGAACCAACACGTTTCTACTCTGATGCACTGTCATTTTCCAACAAAGAGAGGCTATTGAGAATTTCCAGAGGGATTTTTGTTACAGGCTCATCAGGAGGCCCTCTGTGTTAACAGCCTTTTCCCTTGTATTTTTTACTCTACATTGGTTCATTTCCCAGTAACAACTGTAACTTCTTTTGACATTTTCTGTCCTTCTTTACAATTAGGTTATTCAGCTCTTCAGTGAAGAGGCAAAGGGTAAGCTATGGGCTGATTTAAGCTGGCTGATTCAACTGGTCTAATTAGACAGGAGAAATTTGGTAGTAAAAGCAGCTGCTTCCTCCACAAACTGGAAGTCCATCAAAAGAAATGAGCTGTTTTAAAGGCCTGAAGACTCATGTATATCATTAGTAAGAGAGACACACATAAAAATGTTGGTTCTCCTATCCTTCTAATTAGCTGTCTCTGTAAACCATATTCCAGAACCCATCTTTTCTCCCAAAGTCAAGGCAACATGTTTCCATTTTTCCTGACCACCAACTAAACTGACAAGGACATTTCAAAAAAGTGTTGGTTGGATGCATGACCAGAAAATTCCACTTGACTTGTCACTTGGGGTTTCTTTATTCCCTTATTACATGACTTTATATCACTGGTCTACCTATACCTCGTTGCTTCTGTAAGTCATTTATCTCTGCTACCTATTAACACACACAGGAAATAAAGAGGGGATAAAAAGTCCAGGGTGTTTACACAGCTTCCCCCACAAAAACTGTCACTTTAAATGAAATAGTGAAGAGACACAGTTAGGAGAATATCCATGTCACCTCAAAACACACTCTGATCCTAAAAATCACAGGCACTCTCCACACCCAGCTCCTGACAAGCATCACAGCACCACTAAAACTGATGCAGTGGCACAGGCTTGTGTTGGCTCAGAAGCTGCCACAGGCTCAGGCATCAAAAGCAGGGATTCATGACAACCCAGACAAAAGGCAGTGCTGCAGGACTCAGAGGAGGGGAAGATGGAAACCTTCCACATAGGAACTCTGATGCATTGGGAGCCCAGAACCCAGTGTGGGGTTTATTTTAAGCAGCTGCAGACACCCACGATGTAAACATTTGCTGGGAGCTGCTCTGCTGGCTCTGCCTGGGGCAGGGTGGATTTCCTGCAGAGCAGCCCCCAGGAGCAGCTCTGGGTTTTTGGTTATGGCTGGGCTGGGCTCGCACAGAGCCAAGGATTTCTGGTTTTAGAGTGGCCTGGGGGGTGCCAGGAGCTGGGAGGGGGCACAGGCAGCTTGGCTTCACCAACTGAACTGCCCTGACCTTCATCCACCAGTTCTCAGCTCATCTCCTCTCAGGAGATGCTGAGGGAGGGGCTGTGTGGGTGCTCAGCCACTGCCAGGGCCACCCCACCAACAGCTGTTTCCCCTTGGAAAAGGGGAGATTCACTCCTCTGGCATCTCTTGGATGAAGTTCATGGCACCTTACAGTGCACTGACCATGAGTGCAATCTTTGGTTGCTGTGTGTTTGTACACAGGGCCTTGCACAGCAAGGAATCAAATGAGGAGCACCTCTGCTGTGAGGAAAGGCCTGGAGAACTGGGATTGTTCAGCCTGGAGAGGAGAAGCCTTTGGTGGGGCCTAACTGTGGCCTTTCAGTGCCTGAAGGGAACCCACCAGGAAGATGGAGAGGGTCTATTTAAAAGGGATGGAGTGACAGGACAAGGGGGAATGGCTTCAAATTCGAATAGAGTAGATTTAGGTTAGATATTAGAAAGAAATTCTTCTCCAGGAGGGTGGGAAGGCCCTGGCACAGGTTGCCCAGAGAAGCTGTGGCTGCCCCTGGATCCCTGGAAGTGTCCAAGGCTGGATTGGATGGGATTTGGAGCAGCCTGGTTGGGTGGAAGGTGTCCCTGCCCATGGCAGGGGGTTGGAACAGGATGATCTCTCAGTTCCCTTCCAACCCAAACCATTCTATGATTCTAGGAATGTGTCCAGCCCTGTTTCTCACTGCTGAGAGACACCTGAGGAAAAATTTGCTCTACTGCCCATTAGGTACAACAGCTCATGCAATTCATGTTTTTAAAAACACCATAAAAATAAATAATACCTTAAAATAATTTAAAATCTCATTGTGACATGAATTACACACAGTGATAAAGCAATTGTGGTCTGCCAGGCCACAGACAGTGAGAACTCAGTTCAGTGCCATATGGGCAATGCACAAGTTCAGAGTTTTGAAGCAATTTTTTCTAAGTGTATGTGACAGAACAAGGCACAGCAATAACAGCTGTAGCCTGTGTGCAAATGGAAAAATAAGCACCTCTAATATGGTTGGTTTTCATTTCAGTGCTGGCTAAATGCTTTTGATCATTATGTGCAAGTGATGAATGCACCACCTGTGTCTTTTTTTGTCCTTTTGCCAACAGGTGAGATTACCTTATCCTGACAGGGGCTGCAGCAATCTGGGTAATGGAACAGAACATTGCTCTGCTACCAGATCACAACATTTTCAAAATATTGCCATGTTTTTAAATTCCTGTGTGTATGTGTTAAAACTGAGTCACTGCTCCACTTCCAATGAAGACCTGAGTGAAACTCAACACGCTGCTTTTAAGCTCTGCTATCTGCCCCCAGTGGATGAGCTTCTACTTCTGTACTTGCAATATTTGTAACAGTTCTTGTTTATTTACAGCTGATATCACTGTTAGCACAGCCTCCACAGGCCCTGGTCCCACATTCTTAGTCTACTGACATCAAATATTAAGCTCAAGATCTTGGAGCAGGGACAGGATCTTACCTACTCAATTCCTGTCTCCCACACTCTCCATTTATTTGCTGAAGTTAAATTGTCCATATAGAACTGAAGTGTTTGCTACAGCTCCTCCAGCAATGCTCTCAAGACCCTCATGTGTCAGTAAAGCAAAGGTCACACCAGGATTAGTTTCAAAACTTAATAAAAATTAAAATTTGGCTTTGCTCACAAAAAATCCCACTGTCTGCTACATCAGAATAATGCTTGGGGAAACTGCACAAGGCTTGCTCTTGAGGAGGGGTGTTGGCTGAACCTAAACCAGAAAGTACTTTCAGAACTGATGCAGAGAACAGGGCATGAGTCCCAAAGTGCACAAACCCCAAGAATGGGACCTGGTTTGCGGGAAATGGCAGGGATGACTCAAAACCAGACCGTGTCCTCACGAATTCCAACAGAGCTGCTCTGCTTCTGTCCCAGCAGTCCAGGGACAGCCAAGGCAGGGCTCACCCACAGAGGTGGCCCACGAGGGGCAGGGGAGCAGAAGTATCTGGAGACAGTGCTGCTCATGAGGAGAAGAGGCAAGTGCCTTTGGGGAGGGGAGGTTTACATCTGTCACTTTTTCCATCTTGCAAAGCCACAAAGAAAATGGTGTAGGTGGACGGCTCAGGATTGCTCTTCTCCAAGGCTCCCTCCTGAAATGGTGCCTACGCTCTAATACTGACTAAGCTGCTGGGCTTTGCCTCTGATCTCATTAGATAATGATACTGCAATACAAAAGGAGAGGTTAAGCTTGACTATACCCCCCAATCTCCTTTCCTTGTGTACAGCTGTAAACACCCTGGAAGCATTTGGAGCCACTTCTTCCTCTGTGGATTTTTAGAGTCACACAATGGGTGCTGCTGTGGATGGGGGAGCTGGAGGAGGGCAGGCAGCTGGGACCATCTTCTAAAAGACACTGGGCAATTCACAAAAATCCTGAGGGCTGGTGTGGCCAGCAAAAGTGCCAACCCAGCTCATCATCCCTATCCCACTCTCCTCCCTCTCCCGCTCTCCTCACCCCTGTGATGAAGAGACCACAGAGCACTCATGCTCACAGCTCTGGGATGTGTGAGGAGGACAGAAGTGGATCCCTTCCAGGCTGACCACAAGCAGGCAATACCCTCCCTAGCCCATTCCCCTTCCCCCACCAGCCATGCTCAGGGAAGGCAAATGCAGCCCCAAGGGAACGTGGGCACCCACATGTGCAGAGAGCTCTTCCTGGGAAGTGCCCTCCAGCTGGGGATCTGCAGGGCTGTGATTTGCCTTCCTGGTGCAGTTAAGGAATGTTTCTAGTTCCCAGAGGAACCAGCCAGAAGAACATCTCTACCATGTTCTCTGTTCTCTGCACCACTCTCTTGGTGGCTCTTGCAAATCAAAGCACATTATTCTACATAAAAACTTGGTGTTTTCCTTCTGCACTCCAAGATACACAACTCCCCCCAGTTTTCACCAGCAAACCACTGCTCAAACAGAAGCAGCAGACATTTATCTGGGATGTAAACATACTCTCCTCTACACCCAGCAGGAAAGAGAGCTGCAAAAATACTCAGCTAATGAGGAAATTCAGACAATGGTGTCGGCAGCTATAAACAGGCAAAATTGCCCAAACAGGTCTGAATTGGACCCACCACTGCTGCACATGAGAGCTCCAACCAATTCTTACAACTTCCAAAGGAAACAAGAACAAAGCACAAACAATCTGATTATGAGAGAAATGACTGGGAGCAGAAAATTACTCAACTTATGTAATGTAATAAGTCCCTACTGAAAAGCATCTGCAAAATGCTGCCTTTTCTTCACGCCATTCTTTACACCACTGGCACTCAGATAAAACAGCTTCCATTTTACATTCATTTTTCCTGCTATTTTAGCCTCTTATGCTGTTAATCCAGTAGCAACAGACCTGAACCACTTCTAAGCAACCGATACTCCCTTGCTTTTCATTAAAAAAAAAAAAATCAGGTTGCTGCTGCTGCTTTTCCATAATTACATCATCTTGTCACTACAAAGGAGGAGGAGGAATATACACCTCGATAAAAATGTTATCTTCAAAGTGTTCATTGCAGTGATATGCCAGCTTTTATACATAAATAAATATACCTGAGTGTATGTGCATGCATACATCTAAATATGAAAGCAGAAATAACTCATAAATATCTATATACAGCCTATATATATATATATATATATCCTCTGTGTGTGTATATATATATACTCACTCAAATTTACAGGTATCTATATAGGTAAATTAAATGTACATATATTCAATATATTTATATAAAGACAATGAATACACAATACATTTGTAATATATTACTTTTAGCACTCTGAAAGGGGGTCCTCTGATGCTTTCAGACACACCTGTATGGGATGGTGTCTGCTGACACATTCCACCACCACATAAACATGCCTTGCACCCTCTCACTTGTAATGCTGGATATCTGCACAGGAGTTGGAACCCAAGCCAGGACAAATTTTTGGGGGGCTAAAATTGTGGGGTTTGGGAGGCAGCAGGAAAAAGATGGCCTTTGATCTTTTATAGTGGCAGTCAAAAGTCTACTTTGGCCCCAACAGCATACTGGTGGCAGTTAACAATGACATTTAAAATTAACTACATTGACCTCTGTACTTTTTAGAATGGAGTTTTAGCAGTGAAACATACAAATAAGTGGAAATGATTCTTCTGGGTATTATTAGGCCATACCCTTCCCTCATCAAACTTTATTAATTTCCGTTAATTTGGTCTAAAATGTTCTATCATAAAACAACAGCCCTGTCCTTGGCTGAAACTCTATCCAAGGTATCATTGCAGTGATTTCAGGGTTCCTTGGGGCCTGTACTTTTAGAGTAGCATAGTGTGAACATCTGAGAAGAATTGTAGGTTGGCTTTGAAGTTATTTTTATTTACTGTAAAACGTGTGCCACCTTTTGTCCCAATTCACTCTTCTGGAGGGTCTTATTTTTACTGCCTGTCAAAAAGAATTGAAAGTTGAGTGTTAAAACAACACAGCCACACCCTGTATGGGAAGGCCTGCTTTATTTTTATTTGTTTGGTTGGTTTTATAATGTGAATGGAATATATGGGATTGAGGAGACTGATGCCCATACTTCTGCTTGGAGACTGAAGAGTAAATCTGTTAAATATTATCATGTATGTCCTGAAGTTTCATTTTTCTTTTGGTGTCTCCACTGCTGCACAAACCACAGTAATTCTCCACGAACACCAAGCCTTACAGCAACCCCAGGGTTCATGGGCTGGTGAGTCCTTCAGGTTATGTATTCCTCCTTCAGGTTACATCATCGTTCTCCCAGGCAAGAAATCAAATAACCTCCTTCAGGGATGTCTGTCAGCTCCTCTGACTGTTTGTGATTTAGCAGTTCACACATATTGTCATAACTCAGCCTTTAAGACAGCAGAACCTGATTTATTATAATCACAAGTGCAGCAGCTCCATTCCCTATTTGCAGTTACTCACAACTTTCCTGAAACTTTCACATGAGAGGGTAAAAATGTGCCTCATGTGAGTTCTACTTCAGTGGTGATTTACACCACAAGGAAACTTTCCATGGGCTTTAATAAATTACTGGCCAGCCATATTATTTCATTTATTTTTAAATTCAAAGATTAGAAAAATCAAATCAGCCAAGAAGGTCTAAAAATGGTCTTTGCTGAGTTAAATGATAACAAAGCCAGTCACACAGAGCACAGACTGAGCTGATGCTCAGAGGACACAGCCCCTGAACTGGCCACTCTGAAGATGTTAAAATGAAAAGGACAGGACAACTGTTCCTGCAGGAAAGCCCACCAAGATGTGTCCACAGGGAAATTGTCTCTCTGGAAAGCTGTGCAAGGGAGAGAGGGTAATGGCCTGATGGAAAATAGGGCTTACCCCATGTCATGCAGGGGCAACAGAAGTTTGGGATGGTGTAAAATCCACCAAAGGGGTGGCTATGGGAGTTACAGAGTGAGAAATACATATCACAGGACATTTAAGGGAATTGCAAAAGGCAGGGAAAGGGATGGATCAAGGACTGAGGAGGAAGAGGCCTGAGAAAGCAGATGGAAATGAGGATTAGAGGGGCCAGAAGCAAGTAAGGAGGCAGCTACACCAGTCTGACAGAGCTCCCAGTCACTGCACTCCTGCTAAACACCATTCCAACCTCCTCAGGTGGGAATGCCCCACTGTGAGCTCCTGTGCAGGACACCCCACCAGGGACTCAGTGGGCAGCAGCAGAAATTCCTGCACACCAATTGCTGGGGCAACAGGCTGCAAATCTGAGGGGCTGTAGGTCCAGGTGCCAACAACTGAAGGAGACCAGGGTCTGAGGAACTGCTGGGATGGACAGAGCATCCAAAAGCCACAGGTGGAGAGGCTTTTTGTGTGTGTTTGTGTGTGCAACCCACAGTCAGCCAGCGGGGAGCAACGCCAGCGAGACACCGGCGCTGCTCGGCTTGGCCCAAGTGTCATCAGGAGGGTGCTGGAAAGGCCCTCTGTCCTCCTCCTGGGAACCCTGCCTGGACTTGGAATTACAGAACCAAAGGTGCCACATCACCAGGGAAGGAGGAATTCCCTCATGTCTCAAAGCCCCACCAGCTCCAGCTGCTCCTAACAGTCTGATTTTTACAGTCATTATCAGTGGGCCCTCCTGCACACTCCTCGTGAAGCACTCAGCAGTTCTGGCTACAAAACAGACTGACCCAGCTTGTTTCCCATCAATCATCTTCATGGATTTATGTACTGTCAATTTGCTCCTCTGGGGAAAATTCTTCTTCAAGTAATTCTGCAAGGCTCAGGGTCAAAATGAAAACCCAGGGGAGTAACTTTTCACTGCCAGCTGTGCACAGATGTGTCCCTCTGCACTGTCCTTGCCTTTCTGACTCACATTTCTCTGGTGGCAGCATAAGACCTTCAGCTCTCCAAGTCTCAGTCCCAGACAGGCACCCACAGGCTTCAGCTTTATGAGCCTCAAAAAGCATTTTAGACAGCCAGGCCTTGATATTCATATGCAATAAGCTGGCTGCAGTTTTTGGCTTTTTGACCCAGAAAGAGAAAATGCTCTTCCTCTAATAGCAAATATTTAGCTTCAATCCCCTCTCTTTTAATTGGGTACTCATTTACCCATTCTAGCCCTGCCATGCTGGTGTTATTAGAGTGCTTAATATTCAAAGCACTTGAGGTAATAACTGCATCATGACCAAAAGAAATTATAGTGGCCATGCTCTGTTGGTGCAGCCCCATCCACTTGACTGCTTCAAACACAAAAAATAAAAAGCAACAGGGCAGAATTTAACTCCATTGCTTAACAAGAGTATTAAAAGCTTCCGTTTGTGGGATTTTTTTTCCTTTAAATTTCATGTTAACCTGGTGCATCACTTCATTTTGAAACTTTCTTCTGTCTGGCATAAAAGCCTACCCTCTAAAGCTCAGTGAGAGACAGAGCACAGGTCCATTCTCATTTACCCAGGAACCTGACCACTGCATATTCCATCTTCTCCTCTCTCTTGCAGCAGATGCGCTGCAATTATAAACAACATTTGTCATTACTCTAAACATGCGAAGCCGGAAGAAATATGATTCTTACACAAAAGATGCAGGCTGTATGTACTAGATGAGAGGCAGATGGTAAATTAGCTTGTAAAGCCAAGGTCTCTGCCATTTATTTTTATTTGGAACAGATACATAACAAAAAATCCGAACAAACAAGCGGTTATCTCTTCTGCTATTATGTAATTCCACGTAGCTCTGCCTGGTAAGAATCTGGACGGCTTTATCCCTCTACCTTCCCAAGAAAATTAAGTCCTCAGAGTGCATCTGTTTCCCCCTGCAATGAGCAAAGCTGAAATGAGCTGTAAATGGGAACAGAAGCCCAGCAAGGAAACGCCGTCCCCAGGTTCCCACGGGCACCCCGAGCCCCATGGCAGCACAGGTCTCTCACAGCCACCCCACTTCCCAGGCAGAATTGCTCTGTCCTCCCCCCAGAGACACTTCCAGAGACACATCCTGCTGTATCTTACACCACCACTTACATTCTGATCAAATATTCACCCCAAAATCTTCTTTTCTGAGAGACAAAGTGTCCGAAGGCCAAAGGAAACTCAAACATCTGCACTAAAGCACGGAATTCATGAGGGAGACACTTTCAAAATAATAATTGATGGGGTATTCCACTTTCAAAGTAATAATTAATGGGATATTCCACTTTCAAAATAATAATTAATGGGATATTTCAGCAGGCCTCTTTACTTGTAGGAAGCTACTGAGGTTCAAAGAGTTACTGAAAACAACCAAAACTGTTTCGCCTCTGTGTCTGTGCTGTTACCCTCTTCCATCATACCTGGGGATGGACAGCTGAAAGAATTGGTTAAGAAGGGCAGTAATTCTTCCATGTACATTGTATTATGTATTCTTCTCATGAAGCTGGTGAAAAAATTGTCCATTTGGACAATTTGAGGACCCTCAGTCTTTCTATTTCCTAATCAACACAGACTTTGGTATCAAGAAGAAGATATCTGGTAAAGCTTGGTCCTGGGCTTGATAAGGAACACTCTGCCAGCCCTAGGGACTAAAGTTCTGATTGTAAATTACTTTCCTAGAAGAAAACTAAGTTTTCCTCATGGTAAGTAAGAGCTTGTGGGTTTGTTGTCCTCTGTACCAGTGGTGTTAACCAAAAACTGCTGGCTGGAAGGTTCAAAGCTGGCACAGTTCAGGCAGCCTGAACCTCCAACACCTCAGCCTCTCACAGTCCCAAGGCTTTTGGTAAGAGAGAAATCAAGACCTTGTGCAGAAGTTTCTGATACAAGATTTGGCAATGATAGTGGCCTGTGACGTCTTTTGGAAGGAATACCTAAAAAAAAGAGGGGCATTTTGTCATCTGACAGGGGTGTCACGTTTCACCAAGGGATTCTATTAAAGCCCTTAAACAAATTAATCTCATAAGAAGGTAGGTGGCCAGTTCTCTCAGATGCCTGCAGCAAAGGAAGGGACTCTGGGCACGATGACCCAAACTCCCAATTTATTTTTGACAAAAACTCAGTCTTTTGCAAGACACAGGTCCTTCTGCACCTCACCAGATGCAAGTCACAGAGGTTCTGGGGCTAAAGCATGGCTAGGTGATTTAGATTTTGCCTCAAGGACTTTCACTTTGAGAATGAATTCCCACCTTTTGGTTTGCAACACTTTAATTGTAAATCCAAATCAGTTCATTCCCACATGCTAAGCTGCCATGTAAATTTTGCTGGGGTTCTCCTTGCATGTTGTTTCTTGTAAGTCTTGGCATTTTAATTTTAATAACAAAACCAAATGCTGTTTCTAATAGAAGACAAAGGCATCCACCAGGTTAAAGGGTGCAGATGTGAATTATAAAGCAGTTGAGGGAGGGCCTGCCACATTCTGAGCAGTCATGTTCTGACTGCCTCCCAGTTTACCTACAGGAACAATGCTACAGGGAAGTGTGAAGCAAATAATTTCTCAGAGAACAGAGAGCTGAACTCTGAGATATTAAATCCTCTGAGAACAAAATCTCCCTTAGAAGCTGGTAAACTCAGATCCCATGGACTTCCAGAAGGCACTTTCCAAAATGGCATGTAAGTGCACACCAAAAAATGAACTAACAGCACTTTTACTCGAGTTAGCTTCTCCTTCTGGCTGCTCTTGTGATTCCTCTTTCCTTTTAGTGAGGTTGTGGAAAACCCTGATCAACCATGTGATGTCTGAGGCCTCCAGTTGCAAAATGCCTCTTTCTTCATCTCCCCTCAGCCTTCAGATGTATCTTCAGACTACAGAAAGCAAAGCCTGCTTTGAAATGTGGTAAAAGCACTCCCAGATGATGGTGCTCATTGTCTCTACCTCCTCAGCACCTCGAGCAGGGTATGACCACCAATGGGCAGAGGATAAATCATTTCATCAAATCCCACTCAGCAAACAGAAAGTTCTGGTGGAGGGTGTCAGGGTGAGTTACAGCCAGCCCCCAACACGTTTTCTGAGAGATGGAAACAGCACAGACCAGAGCTCAGCCCTCCAACAACTCACTGTGACCATTGCCTGGTATATAAATTCAAAAATGCTTTAATTGGTATCTCTCTAAAACCTCCTTCCTCAGCCACAAGTTTTCATAGCAGCAGATAATAAAATTTATTTTATCAAAACATTAGCTAGAATGAAAAACAGTGAGGTCATTGTAATGTTTAGGTTTAATAAACAATACAGTAAACAGAAAGAAGAAGAAGATGTTCTGTTCACATTTGGACTCAGTGACCCAAACTCACTGAGTCAAACTCAAGGCACATTTCTAAAAAAGCTCTGGGTCAAAAAAAAACTCCAAAGAAACAAAAAAGCCCCAGACTCTAACAAAAACACACCCACAATAACAATGGATTCTGCTTGAAGAAAGACAAGTAATGCTGAAGTAAGGTCATACTCAGCTGGGAAACAGCAGAAGGAGCAGACAAAGGGGCTGACCAAGACTTGTTCCCAATAACCTCTGTTTTATGGAACACATGCAAAAGGACACTGGGAAGATTCTTTGTCACTTAATAAAACACTGTGAACTATTCCAGTAACAGTGACTACTCAGTATATTTTTACCATCTTGACACAACTTAAGCATTAGAAGAAAAACTGCACAGATTTTATCAAGGTTAAAACAAGTGCTTAGAAACCCTCTGCTAAAACATCATGTCTCATTTTTATTAATTTTGCCAACATTTTAAGCCACTGACAAGGAATCTACAAAATATTTGCCTTTTACCAGGTATCACAGTTGGTTGCAACCGGCCTAACTTGTTTATTCTTCCTAACATATGGATCTTAATTTGCACACATCCTCCTCTCCGAGATGAAAACACACTCTCAGACAAAGCAGGCAAAAAATGGTCGGGAACAATACAACCCATCTGTCAGAGGGA
>VZRX01013181.1:11749-24330 GCA_013398075.1 Notiomystis cincta | reverse complement strand
GCCGTGGCTGTCGCTCTGCCCAAACACGCGGCAGGGGCTTGTGCCGGGCACTGGGGCACCGAAGGTCGGAGGGACATCATGAGGGGGGCAGGCAGCATTGTCGCCACGCTGCGGGCAGGGACAGGCTTCCTGATGGGCTCCCCGGAGGCATTCCCTGAGGAAACGGGGAGTGGAAGCACCATCCGATCTTGCCTTGTGCCCTCACGAGGACAAGTCTGTTCTTTGGGCCCTGGGACTCCTACCCACTGATTTATGGGCAAGCCATTGGAGTTCAGGAATGGAGAGGAAGGAAACTTGTCACTGAGTTATATTCTCCATTCATTTACTCCTCAGCTGCGTTTCAGCGAGGTCACACAATCCCAGAATCCCAGAATGGGTCAGGCTGGCAGGGACCACAGTGGGTCAGCTGGTCCAGCCTCCCTGCTCCAGCAGGGCCATCCCAGAGCACACAGCACAGGATTGTGTCCAATGCTTTTGGAATATCTCCAAGTGAGGGAGACACCAAACCCTCCCTGGACAATCTGTTCAGTGCTTGGTCACTGCACAGGGAAGAAGTTCATTGTGTTCAAGTGGAACTTCCTGGGCATCCATTTCTGCCCCTTCCTCCTGTCCCCGGGCACAGCCTGGTCCCTGTTCTGACACCTCCCTGCAGACACTGAGGTCCTGCACAGGAAGGGCAGTGGGTGGTGTTCACATGGCACTAGGGCTGTGCTGGCACTGCTGGCTTGAATCTGGATCTGAGATTATGCTTTGGGCTGGATTCATTACCTGCCCTGCCTGGGGACAGAAAGCTCTGCCAAGAAACCAGATGCTGAAAACCCCACCAACCATCTGAATGTCCCTGTACCTGCTGAGACTGCTCCAGGTGTGTGCTGAGGCTCCCTCTCAATTCCTCTGGAAGCAGCAGAAAGTGGGGATAAAATACAGCAGAGGTCTGAGGACTGGTTTCAAAGCAGCTACCAAACACAATATAGAGGAGTTCATAATCTGAGAGGAATCCTCTGATTGAGGAGCTTCCCACAGTGGCTGGAACTCGTGTAGCATTGCACAGACACGGGACAAGCTCCACAAAGCCCCTGGGAGGCAGGTAAGGATTTTACCCCTGCAGAGCTGCAGAGGGGTGTTTACCACAGGCAGCAGAGCGCTGCAGGCAGGGAAGTGCTGCCCAGAACATCTGTGCCAGGTCAGATGGGGGCCCTGTCCTGCAGCATCCTCCTGGCAGCGCCTGCGAGATGGAGGCACAAACAGGGCCTTGAGCACAGGGCTGCCTTCTATCAGGTGTATCCCCAATGCTCTCCCAGCCTGCAGCTGCTCTTGGCTCAAGGATTTCCTGATGTAGTTGCAAAATTTACCATCCACTGCAACCCACTGGCAAGGAATAGTGTGGAGACTCTCTAAGCTCAGCCTTGGATTCAGTCCTTAGATGTTGCAGTTATTTATTTATAATTGGGGAAGAAATATCTACCTGCTGTGGAACACCACTCCAAACATGGATGGGCCCATCCAGAAGTCCTCACTGAAGGCTTAAACTGTGTTTGAGCAGACATTTTAAAGACAATTATCTCCTAATATAAAGAATAAATTATGATACATTCTTCCAGTGAGGGTCCCAGGGTTTTAGTTGGCTTGATTTGGGGCATGTGTCTGTAGCACTCACAATTTATTCAAGTTTGTCTCTTGTATTTTCCCTTAGAACATTGAGAAAGCTGCATCATCTCCACCTGGAAAGGGCTGTGAAATGCTGATGTGTATGTTTAAGGCATTTACAGGCTCAAACAAAATACTTAAAAACACCATTATTTGAACTGTGAGGTGGAAGTAGACATGGAGATCGAGGAATCCATCCCCTGGTCCTCCTGAACGTGGGATACAGACCCAGCACGAAGTTTGCTATCCTGTTTTAACTTCCCAAAGGCTGAGAGAGAAGCAGGGAAAACAAGATGAAGTAGCAGAACTGAAACACACAGCCCAGAAATCTGCTGCACAACCCAAAGTTTCAGCTCAGTCTGTGGCAAGTTTGTGGGACCAAGGTGCTGCCTTCCACGAGAGTTTTTCCTGAGCAGGAGCACATGACCAGATCCCCAGGATTTATTTTTATCATGGTGGCTGCAGTATCAGTATCTACAGGGGCTTCTCATAAAACACTGGGACATAAAACAGGTTTATCAGAAACCAAGTTCTATTTGGTATTTTGGTATCTATTTTGATACCACACAGGGAAAAAAAAAAAAAAGATTACATAAGATGAAGCATGCTAAAAATAGCAGTCTCCTGCATTCCTACATTCCCTCATTAACTCTTCCATTAACTTTACAGGTGATCCCCTGGTCCCTGCAGACAAAAAAAGATCAAGAACACAACTCTGAGTGAAGGGATGAAAAAAAAAAAAAAAGATATAAAACCGTGTTAAAAAAAAATCCAGGACAAAAAAAAAAAAAACCGGTAAAAAAAAAAAAACAAGAAAAAAAAAAAAAAAAAAAAGAAGGTGAGGACAGGCAGGCAGGGACAAAACTGACTCCTAAAATAGACGAGGAAATAGTAGTAGCTCCCAGGCTTTACAGCAGGATAAGCAGTGCAGACAGCAGACTGGTGCAGCCCACAGGAAAGAGAAAGAACTTTGCAAACAGAGATGCAGGGGAAGGGCCGAGAGAAGTGGAAATACACGAAGGGCAGAGTGTGCGGGGGCATTTCAGCACTGACAGCTCCGGTGTCCCTGCACCAACTCGCTCATGTACAGCAGCGCTGCAGCTCTGGGCTTCCCTGCCGGGGTACAGCTCGTGGGAACAGGAGCCAGGAGAGGCAGACCGGGAAAAGAGAGCTGGAACTGTGAAAGGCAGAATATTTCAGGCGGAATTGTCATTAAAACCATACCTCGGCTTTAGCGATTTGCAACTTGCCGTCAATTTAAGCTGCTCCGGGCAGGAGATGAAGGAGTTTTCTGGAAAATATTTCAGGGTAAATCTTCCTAAAGAGTCAAGCTGAGAGCAAGAAGGAACGGCCCACTGTGAAATGCTCATGGAATTATTTGCTGGATTAAAACCCCACCAACAACAGAGGAATCGCTTTGCCATTTGAAAACACTCACGGGTTTGGATCGCTCCTGGAGTGTGTTTCCTGTCTTCTCATGCCCCGTTATTTCTGTAGGTTTAGGGAAATTATGCACCCGTTATTTCTGTAGGTTTAGGGAGATAAAAGCGGAAGGAATATAGGTCTGAACATTCGAAAGATGAGGTTGAGAAAAATAAAAAAAAATATTGTTTGATTCTGACCCCCTGGGTTTCTGGCAGCTCGTAGCTGTGAGTCTGCACTGGAGAAAAAGGGACAACAGGGAAGGAAAGCACCAGGGAGGAGGGAATAAATCAGTATCTAAGTGACAAAATAATCAGTTTTAAGGAAAAGGGAGATTTTTTTCTCCCAGTATGGCAGGTTACTCGTGCCCGTCCGAAGCAGGAGCTGACTGACGCTAAATAACTGAGTACCTAAGTGACAAAATTATTAGTTTTAAGGAAAAGGGAGATTTTTTTCTCCCAGTATAGCAGCTTATCCGTGCCCATCCGAAGCAGGAGCTGACTTGACTGACTACTCTACTTTTCTTGTCTTCCGCTCCCGCCTCGGACCGCACGCTCAGATCCTTTGCAGTCTTGCGTTGCCGGGACTCTCCTCTCCTCTCTTGTGTCCCGTTATTCCCCCCTCTTCTACTCTTCTCTATCCTCTCTCCTTAGCAATGCGCGGAGGCTGCGCCGCTCCGGGCCCCTTTTCGCTCCCACCTGAGGACTCCGCTGAGCACCACGGCGAAGCGGACCGGACCGAACCGCGCCGACTCTTCATTCCGGCCGCGGGCCGCCCCACGAAGCCCGCGTAGCCCCAAACGCGGCTCCGTGCCCGGGGATGGCCGCGCCTCCCGCTGAACGCGGCCGCTGCCGGGAGCTGACAACGCCATGCTGTGTACGCGGCCGCTGGCGGGCTTCGAACCCGCGGACTCGCCGCTGCTGATGCAGTGCCCGAACGCTCTGAGCCAAACGTTCAGTCCGCTCGGAGGCGCCGCGTTCGGGAGGTC
This sequence comes from Notiomystis cincta, assembly GCA_013398075.1. Classification (NCBI taxonomy): domain Eukaryota; kingdom Metazoa; phylum Chordata; class Aves; order Passeriformes; family Notiomystidae; genus Notiomystis; species Notiomystis cincta. Next base: position 20,273 of record VZRX01013181.1, on the reverse strand, counting down.
ATGGCCGCGGCCCCGCCTCTGCCGCGTCCCCGTGTTTGTGGGATGGCGCCCCGAGAGCGCCTGTGGGAGAGGAGCCCCGGCTGGAATTGGGTTTCCTGGTAGCACTTGTGAGCTGCCCCCGGGCTGGAGCAGCCCGGCCTCGAGGGACTGCACGCCGTGGAAGAGAGACCCAGGCTGCAGGAGCTTGTGGAAAACAGTGTCCCCTGGGAAGAGCTCCGGTCCCTGAGCAGGGGCCCGGACAGCCTGTGAGGGACGGCCCATGAGCCCCATTCCCCTCTCCCAGCTGCACTGGGGGAGGAGGCAGAGCTGGGAAGGAGGGAGCGGTGGGAGGATGGGATTTTTAAGATGTTTTTACTTCTCATTTTCCTGAATTCAATTAACATCCCCAAGCTGAGTGTGCTTTTTACCCGTGATGGTGTTTAGTGAGTGGTCTCGCTCTGCCCTTAACTCATGAACATTTTATTTTCTGTCCCCTGTGGAGGGCAGAGTGGCAGAGTGGCTTTGGTGGGTGCCTGGCACCCAGACAGGGTCACTGCAGCAGGTGACACCACAGCAGGGCAGGTGTTGCATCTGATCAGAGCCCCCTGCATCCTGTTCGACTCCAGCCACTGCACCTGGAATTTTCTCTCGTGTTTTGTGGGGAAAGAATCTGCAAAAAAGGCAAAATTGAATTGGAGACCAAAATATAAGGAGAGGCAAAAATTTGTCCCCCCATATTGCATAACCATCATTTGAGTAACTGTGTCTATGGTGTAATTTGGGATGTGGCTCTTGCCACATCTAAGGCAGTTTGGCCAGATTACAGATTTTTTTTTGGGGGGGGGAAAGGGAGGGGAAAATATAATTTCATATATTTTTAATAAAGTCTTGGAATGGTTAAAAGACACTGTCTACCCTGAGCATGCTTTGGTTCTGACTTCAAAGTTACCCTCCCCAGAAGATTAGATTTCACAGCTGTGGTCCTTCCTGTTGTTCCCTTTCCCTGTTTATTGGAACAACAGTCAGAACCCCCCTGAATTTTGTCATGTCTTTCTGTACATGACATTCATACTTCCCTACCCATGTTGGAAATATTCACATAATGCTATTTGAGAAGAATGTGATCAGTCAGTTTAAACAGATCTGCCTTCAGATCTATTTAATATTGAAGAACATAATCAGTCATTCCTTTCAGGTTAGGTATACTCTGTGCAATGGGTGGGATTTATCTCTAATTTTAGCTGCCTGGAAAATTGCTATCTGAGCCAGTCATGTGGATTCTCTTTCAAAAGAGTGAGAATCTTGGAGAAATTGGAGAGAAATGGGCATCCCCAACAGAAAATGCAGGCTTCCCTTCTTAAATATTGACCTTAATTTGGGATAAATTCTGGATCTATCTTGGCTTCCCTGTCAGCTGGGGTGGCCTCCAGACACTTAACTTGGAGCAGCCACAGCCAGTGTTACAGAGATTGATGCCACCTGAGCTGTGGCTTACACCACATTTGTCTCCAGCTGACATCTCCAGGAATAACACAAGAGGTTTCACATGTTCATTTCAGGCAGGATTTTATCTGTATTTTTACATCTGGCTACTGAAATGTCCCTCCCCAGAGATGCACAGGCAAGAAATTCAAAGCACCAACCTATTCCTGACCTGTTCATTTCTGTGGCTGCTCCCTGTGGTACTCCGGGCAATCAGAAAGGTGTAGACCCTTCTTTCTGATCCAAGGGGGTTATTTTTTTGGGATCAAGCCAACTGAAGGGGGATAGCACTGGGAAGAAGAAATCATAGGGGCAATGGCTTAGCTCAGCTCTGCAAGAGCTGGTGGTTCATTAGTCTGGGTCTAAGTAGCCCTCAGCTGCCAGTTGATCTCAAGAGGTGCTAGGAGAGAGCAAGAAAATACTGTCAGGCTTCCTGCTTGAACAAATAAAGTTATTTTGTCAGAGATTTGCCATAATTTATACAAACTCACTGCTTCCAGTTGATGTGAACAGAGCATGCTCACAGGAAATGTATTTTCCCTCAGTTATCATGAAGGAAGAAACAGCAAATTTTTCTTCATGCTGGAAGAAGACAAGGGCTCTGGGGAAAAGGTCCCCAGCACAGAGGGTATTTTGGACATTTTTCTGCATTCCTACAGTGCAGTCTCCTTCAGATAACACTGCCCTGGTGATTGCTCAGACTAATGACTGGAAATCACAGCTGGATTTTAGGCATCCTATCTCCCTCGACTGCACCTGCCCAGACTGCAGCCTCAGGGTCTGGGCACAGGGGAGCACGTGGGAGCACTCATGCAGTGCCAGCCAAGGGGAGAACATTCAGCAAACCTGTTGTGAGCAGATTAGGTGAAGAAAACATTCTCTCAGTCTGATGGAAAAGCTGCAGTTTCAATTCACAGGGCTTTGTGAAAATAAGCCTTGGCACCAATCTCCTGGAATCCTTTAGCTCTGCCTCCCTGTGCAGTGCCAAGGGATAGAGCCAAGCACCTGGGAAAGGGGGACACAGGCATCACCAGGAAAGGTCAGGCAGGAGGAAATGCCAGGGAAAGATTCGTGCCTGGGGGACTTGACCTGGACTTACTCCCTGAAAACTCTTTCCAAAGGGAATTCTCAGCCACAACCCAAACTCATGTTTTTCTCACTGAAAGCTGCAAGCAGCACCACTCCCACAGCACCCAACAACCCTGCTCCTGAGCACTCATCCTGCAGATAAGTAAATTTCAGATTCAGTCACTGCTCTGTGACTCAAGAACATGCCTGATGGGGCAGGACAAGGCCTGAGTCACTGCTGTTAAGTATTCTGTGGGGAAAATTTTGTGTGCCTTTCCCCTCACAGTTGTTCTGCTTTCAAAATGCAGCTAAATGCCAGCTGGGGAAAGGATGTGAACACCATCTTCCTCTTTTTCCTGTGTCAAGTGGAACAGCTTCAGAGTTTCATCTCAGGGTATTCAGCTCTTCTACAAAGGGCAGGAGACTCTGAAAAACCCCACGTGCTGCAGTTTGGGTGGAGCAGGAAGAAAAGAATCCTTTTCCCAGCCTGTCTGCCTGAGGTGTTTTTGGACATGGCTGGCAGCAGAAGTGCAGGAGATTTGGGATTTTAGGGAGTGTGACGCACTCTGCAAAAGGCTCCTGGTGACCAGGGAGGTTCCCAAGGAGGCAGAGCTGTCCTTGCCCATGAGGGAGCCAAACTGCAGGCCCTGCCCTACACACAGGCTTGTCATGGTTATTAGGGTGACAGTCTGTCAGCTTGGAGAGATGAGCTCCTTGGAGTCCCTGGCACAGCTGAAAAAGGCTTGGGAGTGGTGAGCTTGGAATCCTGCAAATCATTTGGCCCCATCACAAACCTCCCAGCCAGAATTCAGTAGTGCCTGATGTCCTTGGTCAGTCCACAGGCCTGACCTGAAAGCCTTTCACCATGAGCTGTTCCAGCTCCTGCATTTTTGGCTGCTGCCAGACTGGCACATGTCACTGTCCTGTCATATCTGCTAATCTGCTCCCTGGGATCCCACCAGTCCTTCAGCCACTCTCTGGGGGAGTCACCAATGTTCAGCTCCCTTCTGCCCAGCTACCCTGGCTTTATTTGAAGGTATCAAACCAAAGGAGAGCAAGGTTACCTTTGATAGTTTTTCCCACCAGTTTGCCATTTGCTGTAAAATAACTTGTAGAGTATTTACATATCTACCCCAATTTTCAACTCTGTGCTTACATGTGTATTTAACCAGGTTAAAAAGCTCTTTGCAGCTTGGTACTTTTCCCTCTCCAAGACCCGAGAAGGTAAATACCTCATAACAACAGCAAAAACATAATAAAGTTGTGTCCAATCTGTTTTTTGAATAAACTAAATGTGCTGAACCCTTTGTGGGAGCCTCTCCTGCCATCCAGAATCACTTGTGGCTCCTTTTTTGTACCTTCCCAGCCTTTCTTCAGAGTTGATGCCAAAACCTGATGTAGCATTTCAGTGCTGATCCCACTAATGCCATGTTCAGAGTCAGCATCACCCTGCTCCTGCTCTGCTTGTGCTCTGCTAATCCAGGCATCCCATTAACCTTTTTTGGCCACGATGTAACTGGGGGAGCTCAGGCTGACCTGCTCATCCTTCCACTGCCAAATCCTTTGCTGAATCTATTCCTGCTGGGATACAGCCTCCTGTTCTGGAGAGCTGGCCTTCATTCCTGATTCCTAAAAGTGCATTTGGGCAGTCAGCTGCTTAAATACTTTTCACTTAAGTGAGCCAAGCTTATCAAGAAGTCCAAATCATTGCACTGCAGCCATTCCTGCCTCTTTGTTTACCGTTCTGCAGAAGTCACACACCTTAATCAGCAGAGGAGTTATATTTACTTCCAAATCACTGATTCAAATATTTAATTTCTTCAGGCCTAACACTGCCTCCAGTGCAATCTTAATCAAAACATGACCATTAGAAGCTTTCCCAGTGATAAATGCCTTGAGGGGTGTTAGTTCACCTGTTGCTAAACTATTTGTATTATTTTATGGTACTGTACAGTACTGGAGAGATTAGAATAGGATATGAAGTCAAACCTCACAAGAATGTAGCTGTATCACGTGTCAAGTTGTGCAANATATAAATATAAATATAAATATAAATATAAATATAAATATAATCTATTCTTTTTTTGAGCAGAACTGGCATCAGTGGTCCCTCAGCAGCCACTGTGAGACAGAAAATACACAGCTACCCTATGTTGAGCAGAGTGCTTTTAAAATTTACCAAATCAAGACTTTTTTTTTAATTCCAGCATTGGTTCAGCCCTGACAGCTGCAGAACACAGCTAAAACCTTTCCACTTTTATTTCCATCAAGGTGCACTCTGCATGCAGCACATGGACAGGAAGCATCCCTCTGTTTCCTCTTTCTGTTTTGAACCATTTAGATCAACTTTCCACCTCACCTGTGCACATCTGGAGTGTCCAGATGTGGCACCTGTGGTGAGGAGCTCCTGGCAAACTGTCACATCCGTGCTCATGGTGTAACAAATGCTCTGTGCAGCAGGGTGTGTTGTTGGGGCAGCAGCACACCCTGGGCATCCCAAACCATCACAGCAGCTCCTCAGGCTTGGCTTAAATAACTTTTATAAGTAGAGGAGGACAGGTTGATGACCACAATAACCCCACAGACTGATGGAAACATCTCCAGCATCGTTTTATTCAAGATATTCTTCCAGTTTTGTAGAGCTTTTTGTTGGGAAAGGAAGGGGAAGAGGAAAGGGTGGTTAGGGAAGGAAGGAGCCTTCAGGGGAGTTTTCACTGCTGAGCTCCCCACCATCCTACCTGAAGCAGATTGAAGGCTCCCACCTGCAGCCTCTGGGCAGTCTGAGCTGACAGAAAATCGAGCAGCATCCTGCAGAGCTGTTTGAATTTGGCAGTTTTCCAACATAATGGTTTTGCCCCCCCAAAAAATGACAACTACTTTTGTACTCTTGAGTCTGTGTCACAGGAGATTCCAAAACTGAGTAGCCATTTCACTCTCTTTTAAGCCCCTCAACTGCGTCAGCTCTTTTAGTAGTCAACTAGCAAAATAAATAAATCATGACATGTGTTGATTGTAACCTTAATAAGAGAAAGAAAGACTAATTAAAGTCATAATGAAATAATTACAGACTGCATTGTGCAATGCAGAGAATGAAAAGGGCAACTGTTCCTGGCTACCCTTGGAGAGATCATTTAATAAAAGAGAGTGAGATGGAGACAAGTGCAAGACAGGCACTTGTGTAGGACAAAGCAGAAAACTCTGTTTCCTCATATTTAAAATATCAGTCACTTCTGACCATTGCACAAGCTGAACAAAATCAGATTCCTCTTTACAGTGACCCAAGAGCTTCCTTTGCTAGGTGGTTTTTTTTTTGTTGGCAGTGACAGCCTAGAGCATATTTTCCTGTGAGAGAACTGTAAATACCTCACATGCCTTTGCACCCTTGTGTTGCAAAAGGCATTAAGGACAAGCCGAGTACAGAGTGGTTACAGGAAAGCAGGAGCCAGGTCCTGGCATGAGGCTGAACAACTCAAAGAAAAGGGAATTTTCAAGCATGGCATAAAACTGCAGATCCATTCTCTTTTCTAACTAGGTGTTTCAGCACTTTTTGCTAGAAGTGAGGAAATTTTTCACAGAGCAGTGTGAGCACACTCATTATCAGCAACAGGCCAACCACAAACCTTGGTGCCTAGACAAAATATATATTAAAAAAAAAAAAAAAAGGAAAAGGAGGAGGGGTTTATCTGGTTTCCATCTCAGTATCAGCTGAGCCACCTGCTGCTGCCAGCTGCTTGTCTGAGGCAGGCAGGTTGCTGGCAGTGAGAGTCAGAGCAGGTGTCTCCTGTCAGCCTTTCACAGTCAGAACACATCCCTGTTTTCTCTCTGCTCCCAGGGCTCCCTGCAGGAGCCTGGGCAGTGACCTGCCACGAAGAGAGAAGCAGTCACAACCCTCCTTAGTTCTCTTAGCTCAACCAGCATGCACTAACTTGGCATTAAAGAATTTTTCAGCTTGTCCTTGCTTTAATCCTTTTTTTCCCTGTCTTCCCCACTCCTCCTGGCTTTGCCCAGCCTTTGCTGGAACACAAAATCAGGCTGCAGCTCTGTGTGGAGGGGGCATAGTGCATTTTCTGTAGTGTGTATGTGTGTCAAGGTCAAGATACATTTAACAGGCATGGTGAGAGGGATGTGGGATTGAAAGACATGGGGGATCTGTGTCCTGTCCCACACAGGACCAAAATCCTGTTTAGTGACACCCATCCCATTTCTGCAGTTACTCAGAACTAGAGGTCAGAGCCTCAAGCTGCACCAGGGGAGGCTCAGGCTGCACACCAGGAGGAATTTCTTCATGGAAAGGGCTGTTAAGCATTGGACAGAGCTGCCCAGGGAGGGGTGGAGTCCCCATCCCTGGAGGTGTTCAGGGAACACGGACGTGGCACTCAGTGCTGTGGTCTGGTTGACAAAGTGGGGATCAGGCACAGGTTGGACTCAGTGGCCTTAGAGGTCTTTTCCCACCTAAATGGTTGTGTGATTCTGTGATACTCAGAGCAAAGAGGGGAGGAAAATCACCAGTCATGAAAGGTGCTGTGAGAAGTAGACTCTTTTGGCAAAAGTCTGGAAAACAGAGAAAAATTCTCGTGGCAGCTGTGTGCCTGCAGAGCCACAGCCTCCCAGACTGCTGCTGCTGAGCTCCCCAGGCTTGCAAAACCTCCTGCTCTTTCTTCATCACCCCAAATAATGCCCTGCCCAGGCCTGTAATGCCACAGATCTGCTGACCCACCTCACCAGGTGTTGGCACGACAGACAAAGCTGGTGCCTCCTTCCAAGCCCTGGAATTTGGGAATGGAATCTTCTGAGCCCCTACAGCTGTGCTGTGATGGAGCTGTCTGTGAGTTCGTGTTGCTGTGTGCTCCCTCCAGGCAGCACAGCAGAGAGAAGCAGCCATTCCTGGGTGATTTCATCTCATCTGAAGCAGACACACAGTGCAGGGCACGTGAATCATGTCCTGGAGGTGCTCATTTTTCTCTGTTGGCAGCAGAGGCCACCCCGAGGCAAGGCAGAGCCTCCTCCCTGTCACAGCTGCATCCCTGGGAGGGCACAGAGCTGGGATTCCTGCCTGGGGGGATTCCTTCCTCCTGGGCAGCCCTGTGGGGTGGCAGCCCCCAGGCCAAGGATGAGCTGCTCTTCCCAAGTCAGAAAAGACAGAAAGAAGAGATGAGAGATTCTTCTGCTCATCCCTGTGGCACTCTGGGTCCTTCTCTAGAACACCAGAGCAGTGACCCACCTGATGCTCTCCTGTTGCCATCCCTTGCCAATCCATGTTCTTTTCTCTGTTCCAGGCATGAATTCAGCACAGATTTAGGCACCAGCCAGTCAAAGTGAAGAAGAAAAACACCTTTTCCTTAAACACTAATTAGGATGTAATAACTAATGGCACAATAATCAGGCTCTGGTATGTGATACTCAAGAGGAAGCTCACTGATAGCTGCTCTGTGCAGCTCTCCCTGTCCTTAGACAAGGGGAATGATCAGACATGGGAAGTGACCTTACTGACAGTGAAGGAAAGTGACAGTTGGAATATCTCATTTTTTAATTAGCCAAAAGCTAATATTTAATTACATTTTTGATTCATCATGTGTTTTTTACACAGATAATTTGGCCATGCTCATGAAATTATATCTCTTTTTTTGAATATTAATTTACTTAAAATGCTGATTCCCAAATTCAGTATGAAAATCTCCACAAGGAACAACTGAAAAAATAAAGAGCCCACAGGCTGCTTAAACTTTCTGATTATGAGAAGAGAAATCAAATAAAGATATCACATTTATTTCATAGACAATTAAACTTTTAATTAGTTGAATAGTTTATTGTAGCAACGAGACAAATGAAAGTTTAGGAGCTGCTGTCAATATCTGACCACAGTGACCATGAGGTGGCTTTGGCAGTGACCAACAAACACATCAGTGCCTCAGAGGGAAGCAGGTGACTGCTCCTGCCTCCCTCACTCCATGAGTTGTGATGTCCTCACGTCATCTTGCACCAACCCAGAATGTAA
>VZRX01013181.1:0-11734 GCA_013398075.1 Notiomystis cincta | reverse complement strand
AAAAAAAAAAAAAAACAAGTGGAAGAGGAATTTGTGGAGCAAAAACCCTCATTTTCTTCGAGCGCTTTCTCGGAGTTCAGCGCTCTGCTTTAAGCTGCTATTTAGGTGCTCAGAGAGACAGGTAGGATCACACTGAGCTTCCCACAGACACCTTTATCCCTTCCTTTTCTGGCTGTAATTCCCCAGGAGCTCAAGAACGTGTGGAAGTAGAGCTGCATGGCTCCTCCTGCCTGGGAGAGCACAGCCCAGCTGCCGGGGCACCCCGAGGTGCCCTGCAGGATGCTCAGCTCCAGCCTCTCCTTGCTCTCTGTCACCCCTCCAGAGCAGCAAAACTTCTTAATTCCCCAGCTCTCAGGCCATCGCCTGTGCTGGGAAAGAAGACACGGCTTGAAGAGGGAGCTGAAGTGCACTTAAGCTTTGCAAAGGCCATTGTAAGGAAGTGAGTTTCCAGGCTGCCCTGTGCCGAGGCACAAATTCGGGAATTAAGGAAGATTTTGGTGCAAACAGGTCTCGGAGCAGGTGATGCCGGTACAGGGAGCGCTATCTGCTGGCTCCTGCTGCACAGTGCAGCACTTTCTGATCCCACACCTTCCTGGATGGGGAGTTTTCCATGGCTAATCAAGGTGTTGACAAGATTTGTGGAGGCTCAGATGTGGTGTTATATTCATTCAGCCTCATATTTAAAAAATCATATTAATAAAAAGAAAAAGGCTTCTGTATGAAGCTGGAAGTTGAGAAGAAGGAATAATTGGCAGTGAAATAGCTTTGAAGTCAGCCCCCACACACATATCCCCCTTTCTAATTAATCCATTAAGTATTTTTTGGTGGCCTGTGCAGACCTGCTGTGGGATCCCACAGCTGCTCTGACTCCCTGCAACAACTCAGCCAACCTGCAGGAGCTCAGAAGAGCAGAAAACCAAGCTGAACTTGTCTTCTGTGAGTCAAGTGTTGATGTAGGAAATGCCTTCAATACCTGACAGGACCAAGGCATCCTAAAATCATTTTGAGTCATTTCTAACCCTGCCTAACCTGTGTTATGTTGCTGCCAGCACAGGATCGTGGTGGGCTTAGAACAGGGCACAACACCAGCAACAACAGCTTTTATTCCCCTGAATGAAAACATCAATTATTGCTACAGTTTCTAGCCCAATTTCACATCTATTTGGCCATGCAAAGTTCAGGTGTCCTCCACATCAAGACAGCTGGAGAGAGATGTGACCTACAGCACAAAAAGAACTTCATTTCCTCAGGGCAGACTTTTCAGTGTGGCCATGGGACAGCAAAGTGGATTTGAGCTGGACAAATCCCAGATTTTCACTGCAAGCTTTCTAAGCAAACGTTGAGCACAGCCCTAAATTTCCTGACTGTTCAGAAACAGAGTCCTTGAAAGAAACAGTTAACTGGAAAAACAGTTAAACTGGAAAAAATTGGCAATGGGTGTGTTTATACACCAAAGAAAGTTTAAATTCAACTCCTCTTCAGCAGCAGCACAGTCTGGGTCTGCTCAGAGAGGGAAAACTGGGTTTCCAGCAGGCAAATACACCAGCTTGATCCATTTAATGGTAGCTAAACAGGGATTATTGATTACTGATTATTGATTTGAGTTCCCAGAATGCAATGTCCAGCCCAGCTGCCATAAAAGTGACTGAAATGACACAGGTCTGCTTGGATTACCAACAGTAATATTCCTGTATTATTTCCACACTTGGAAGCTGATGTCAGCAGGTTTTTTATTACAAAGTCAATGATGAGGACTGACCCCAGTCAGTGGTAAAGCCCTGCAATATCCTGTGCAGGGAATGTGGGCTGGCTGATGTCTCAGCAGGGCATGCCTGTTTCCTGGCACCAGGTCCTTTCCCAGCCATGCTCAGGGCACACATGCACTCCTTAGGCTCTTAGGTCAATATGTGCTTGGGATGTCCTGAAGTCCTACAGCACTTGGGTGCTGCTTGAGAAGAGGAAAGCAAGCAGCTAAGCTTGGGGCAGGCACATTGCTGTGCTGTTTGTGACTTTGACCCCTCTTGTTGCTGATTTGTGTGACTTGAGTGTCTTTAGACCCTTCAGTGTCTCACTCCAGTCTTTCTTCCAGCTCATGGCAGAGCCAGCTCCCTGCAGAGGGAACTTCTGGCCCTGTGGCTTCCCTGTGTTAATCCCCAGCTCCTTCTGTTCCTCTGGCACCTGGCTTGTCACAGGCTGGGGGACAGCAGGGTGGACATGGCATTCCCAGTGTTTCCCAGGCCTGTTTTGTTCAGTCTGAGATTTATCCTGTTGCTTTCCCCTCCCTTTTCAGGTGTTGCTCCATCACGAGTCTACAATGACAAGGGCACTAAGGGAAATTCCTAGCACAGCCTAAATAATCTCAATCAGATAGAAGATGGCAACTGCACAATTAAAGCTTGGCTTTATCCAGTCTCAAACTGCCTGTGCAGTTTGAGCCTAGCACAGTTTAAATAATCTCAATTAGATAGAAGATGGCAACTGCACAATTAAAGCTTGGCTTTATCCAGTCTCAAACTGCCTGTGCCCTTGGGAATGTAGATGGATCTGGTTCCAGAGCACCATGATTTTCTCATGAAGCAAAATCTTTTGGTTATTGACAGCAGCTGGAATAATAAATTGTGGAAAAGTGAAATTGTTAAAAAGCTAATCAGCTGAAGACTTGAGTCTCATCTCATCAGTTCCAATAGGGACAGAACACAGTATTTCCTGAGATCTTGGCCTTGATCACAGCATGCATGAGGGGATGGGTAGGTTGCTCAAGTTTTTCTGGATCATAGAGTCAGTCAGTTCCAGAGGGAAGAAAAAAGTGAGTCTGAAACAAACAAAATGCCCTTTCTCAGTCACAGACATCCTGACACACAAAAATGGAGGAATTGCTTAAATCCCACTGGTATCAACAGGAGCCAGCTGCCCTGATACTTTTGAGTGTTTTATCCTCAGCCATTTATTTCTCTGTCCCACTTGCTGCCTCTCTCTGAGAAGGGAATATGCATGAGGAGCCCATGTGAATGCAGTTTGGGAGGGAGGAAGTGATTTTCTGTGGACAGGGGAGGCCTGGCATCTCCTGCTCTCATTTTCAGAGTTCTCAGAGTCTAGACTCCACACTGTGGTGGTAGGGGGGGTTTTATTGAAGTAGAAGGTGAAAAAGGCTGGATTCAGTAGATCTTCTCTCTGATTTAGCTCAGAGATCATCCTTCTGTGTAATCATACCCAGGTTAGCTCTGTTGTTGACTGCACTGGCCACTCTCCCCTCCCACAGGTGGAAGAGGCTCCAAATAACATGACAAAACCAAGAACAACAGATCCCTTCCGAATGCACAATTGTAAAAATAAAGATTTTATTGGTAAAGCATCTTTGAGAAAACTGTTTAAAATACCCTTTTTTTTTTCCTGAAGACATTAAATACATTTTGCATGAACAGTTCCAGGATTCTATAGTACAAGCTTGCTGTACATGGTCTTTATTTAACATTATTTACAAGGTTTACTGGCAATGAGGATTTGCTATTCGAAGTAGATCCCTCAAAAAAGAGAAAGAAAAGAGTATTAACATAAGCAAGAGCACTCATTTGTATTTGCAACAGAGCTCCCTGGAGAGAACTTGTGTTTACTGACAGAATACATTGTTGAGTGACTACTCAGTGAATAGAACAACAGAGCTAGCTATATTTAAAAGCCACATAATATAAGTTTAACAAATACTAATCACACTCTCTTTCCATCAGAAAGGTGGGCTGTGACTCCACACACCAGACCTGAGACAAGGTGGCACCACATGGAAGTAAAAGGAGAGCAAGGCATGCAAGACCCTGTTTCACAGGTCCCTGCTGCTAAAAGTAATATTCCAGACAGGGTCCTCAGCAGGGCTCTGCCAGGAGCACAGGGAAGGAAGGATGAAGGGAATGAACACTGGCTGCACCTGGAGAAGAGCAGAGCAGAGCAGGGCTGCTTGAGCATCACCACTCTGCTGAGCTCCCACCCTGTGCTGCACTTCTGGCACCACCTGTGCCAAATAACCATAACATAATCCCCCAAATCCAGTCCAGAGCTGCTCAGGGGGCTCAAGCCAGGGCCTCATCATCACAGGGTGCTCAGTGCCTCAAGAGGAATTCTGAGCATAGGCAGACTGACAAAATACACAGATACAGGGAGAGCTGCTTTGAAATGGAACACATAAATCCTGCTGGAAACATGTACAGCAGGAAACTGCCCTTTATCATCTGTTCAGCACATTCCAGGCAGGAAAAACAACAACACAGGAGAAACAGACTGTAACTTCACCAGGACTGCAGCTAAGAGTGGTGGGGAAAGGTAAATTTCTTCTTATTGCTCTAATTACTAATTGCTCTAAAGCACAAGGTCTGCTCCAATGCCACAAGAGTTGCTTCCACTGGACTCTACTTTAGGATTATCAAGAGCAGGACAAAATTACACTGAAGGGCACATCCTTGCTCAGCCAACCATTTTTGACAGGCAAAAACAGGTGAGTAAAATAGTTTTGTCTCAAATTAACTTAACATTTGCCTTCCCCATCTAGTAATATGTTGAGACTATGCTACACATTTGACACATATAAGCAGTTATTTCTTCATAGCCCAACAATCAAAGAAACCTTGAATTCAGAAGCCTCCAAATCAAGTTTCAGGTCCACCAGATGCCTATAGCAAGTCCACAAAACTGAGATGTACCCTATTTTTCTCCAAACTCTTAACCAAGCTGCATATACTAGAATGCTAATTACCCTGGGCTCATTCTGCAGTCACAGGAGAGAAAAAGGCATCTTTATATGGTGATAAAACTCTCAGGGGAGGTGAACCACCCTTGGCCAAGTCCACAAAACACAACAGGATGACTCTGGGCTCAGCTGAGCATTCAGGTGAGCTGCCACAGCTACCAGGCTCAGCCACCCTGTTTTCAGCGTCACCTAAATACAAGACAGCATTGAGCAGTTTGGATGCTGTCCCTCTAGATTGCCAATGTTAGGAGTCATTGCAGCACCTATGGGGGATAGGCTGGAGAGAAGTTTCTCTGTTCCTCACTCTACCACGTGTACAATGTGGGAAATTCCATACCTGTTTAAAGGAAGATTCATTAGGTGTTGTTAGAAGCTCAGGAATTTGGCAATGGGCATTGGGAAGGAGAGGGTAGAATTATCCTAAGTTAACATGAACAATTAACATCATATTTTAAGACAAATGTATTAATTTTCTGCCTTGCCCAAAATATTTAAGTGAAACTCATGGTTTATCTTAAAAGTTCTTGTAGACAAACATTCCCATGAGTCCTGAGGCTTCAACCAAGTAGTTACCTGATCTTCTCCTCACATAGATGTAAAACAATATTGCCAGGACAATCAGCACTAGTGCAATTCCAAGTAAAACTCCAAGGACAATCACTGCTACTCTCCAGGAGGAAGAGTTGTCAGTTGATGACTGAACAGACAGAGCTGGAAATTTAAAACACATTTTAGAAATGTTAGCAAGAAACAGTAAAAAAGTGGGTGTAAGAAATCCTGGAGCCCTAAGTGACAGCTGTGTTTTACTGCTTGACAGCTTTGAAACGTTTCAATAATACTGAAAATGTTTTTGTATGTAGTGAAGATTTGTTAACTAGAAATCTTTTCTGAGAGTCCTTGTGATCCCTTGGTAACACCCATAACAGCTGCTCTGAGGATTTGCTTGATGGAATGGTGTAACTTGAGAGTCTTTAGATCCTTTAGTGTGAAGAGAGCCCATCTTTGAGTCTAGAACTGGGTACGTGTGATGACTCTTTAAAAGAGATTCATAATCTGTATGAAATCACTGTGTGTTCAGTGAATGTTTAAATAGGTTACTTGAACTGTTTGAATGTCTTAAAAGAGAGAAGTTAATTTATCATCTTACTTTAACAGCAGTAGATCTGACCCTTTAAAGCCCACACCACTACAGAGAAGCTGTTTCAGTATCACTTACATTGCACTGCAACTTCAGTTTGGTTCCCAAACTTTTTCTTTAATATGTTGCTCAGGTAGCTCTGTATAAGAGTTGCATTTGTGGCTGCTTCTTTTGGCAGCAGAGAGAGGAAATGAGCAACCACACTGCCAGGTCTGAAGCCAAGCAGGGCGATGTCGAAGTGATCGTCCTGCAGCTGAACACGCATGTCCCCAACAACCTGTGAGAGGTGGAAGTGGTATTTACTCCACCTGTCAGTCACCTGAGGCAGAGCAGGAATGCACACACCCTGCACACTTCAGGATATCCACATCCTTCACTTACTACTACTCTTTCAAGGTAATTGCTTTGGAATAACAAATTTAAAAGGAACTTACTGGGAGAGGATTCCGGCGCGACGCATTGTCTGCGACCGAAATTGTGAAACCTAAGTCTGACTCCCAAAGCTCCAATCTGTTTAGCTTGTTATCAATGAATAATGCATTAAAACAACTTGTCCTCCTCCACCAACCCATATGGGACCCCGACTGTACAGCAATTGGAGTCTACAAAGAGCACCTAAAATTTCTGAAGTTAAGTTCAGTGTCCGCTAAGTTTTTTTAACCTGTGCCATTAAACTTCAAGCGTGGTCCTGTGTGCACAACCAACACAGAACTTGATGTGAGAGGGTTTAAAGCTTGTTTTTGTCACCAGCTTTTCGAAGTCATGACATTACAGAATACCTTTGCAAAGAGAGACAAGGGTGTGATTTGCCTCTCAATCATTCTGGAATAAACCAAGGGTAATCCCATGAAACCAGTTAAATCAAATCAATTACACTGATGTCTCCAAAAGTACAGTCTTGCTTAGTGCTTTCATGTGGATATAGAGCAAGAACAAGCAGTCCTCTTTTTTAAGTAAGACTGGTAGAAATGTTTTTGTCAGGACTAATGTCTTCAGAAAATTAGGTGTTTGATTCAACCCACTAAGAGAAGTTGTTATCTTCTCACTGTGGATAAATATGGTATTTTACCTGAAAAGTCTGAAAGATTACTATTTTCCATGGGTTACAGACCTTGTTCTGAGTCACTGCTCAGTTTTCTGCCTCCATCTTTTCTGTGGGATAAGCCTTCATCCCAAACTTTAAATCACATTAAGTTCTTTGGCCAGAGGCTCCAAAACTGCTTTTCTTTTCCTTACCTTGATGAGCAGTCTAGATAGGAAACCTGACTTATGCAGGCAAAACTCTAAAATTTCAAAGCTACAACTACAGAGTGGTGGTACTGTGGAATATAAAAGAAATAGTTCAACATTCAAATTGGAAAAAATAAATCCAATACAGAATTGTCTATATTTTCAATCATGTTCATACAGCCTCTCTTTGATTTTGCCATTTTTTGGAAGAAAAGCTGACACTTTGCACAAGGTAAAAGCTTATTAGGAGCCAATAAAGGGATTCCTGTGTTCAGTCAGGTTGGAGGAAACCTTTTAAATCCACTAAAGTAAATTTTCTATCCATGAAGTGGAGATGTTAGCAGTCATAAGACAAGGTTACCTCCGAGTTGGCGTGGTGAGAACAAATTAATTACTGCTTTTGAAATCTGTGGAGTTTCTTAGCTATAGGGTATGATCATCACACTAAAAATACTTGTGTTAGTTATTTAAAGCAGTCTACCCCAATCTCACAGTAAATTTACCTTTCCAACAGGCTTATATGCATCAGGATTCCTGAGAGGTGTTGAAATTATCAGTCCTTGTCTTTAACATGCTGCTAAAGACAGTTGAGTGGCAGACTGCTGCTTCTGCCTGTCAGCTTTACTAGCTCAAAGCTTCCACTTTCTCTCCTCATTTTGCCCCTGAGATGAACCCCTGGATACTTTGTCCAGTCCTGCAGCCACTTCATGAAGTAAATTGCCAATGACCTGGACTTACAGTACACACTTGGAAATCTTTCATGTTTCCAAGTCTGGGTCAAAATGCTGATTTTGAGTAATATTCTATTTTTTGCCTCCACAGGCATCAGTTTAGTGAAGTGGGAGAAAATAAACAGAACGGGATGTTCCTTGAACTTACAAAAATAGAATTTTAAAGTGCCTTTCACTAAATCACTTCTGTTGGAGGATGGCTTAGGGAATACAGCCCTCCCCAGTGGGCAACAAGCTGTCTGTCCTTGGCAGGTTTGTGCTTCCTATACTGGGTTTTTCTCCTTTTTCACCTATCACAGTCTTGATTTAACAATGAATGTAGGAGACTGAGGTTGCTAATCACAAGCCTTTCTGCAGTTCATTCATGTTGACAAAGAAGATGGCATCAACTTACATTTGTTTTGATGCTTTCAGACATTGTTTTGTAGCCTTCACTATCAGAGTTATAAAGTGTATTATCAAATGTCAGGTTTTTGAACCTAACGCTGCAGGCGAATGCTTGGTTATCTGGAAGAAAATTAAAAAAAAGAAGAAACAATTAAGTGAATCCCAGGATGTCACTCCACAATTGGTCTTTGGACTGTATTATCTCATGTATTCATACTATGAATTGATAAAACTAGAAACAAATCAAATAATAATAATGAAGTGCATCATGTGTGTCTGATGCACTGGCTTTGGAACCTTCAGAGCTGAACCTCTCCAAGTTTGTCAGCCATCACAATTCTCACAACTTGCTCCCCATTCCTGTATTATTCAGGGTGCATCCCACTCCCTAATTCAACAGCCACTCTCCCATTGATTCCAGCAGAAGCAACATCAGTCTGTGAGACTCTGCAAGGCTCTGAGAGAGTTTAAATCCTCCTGAGTAGGTGGATGAGCCCTGAGCCAAAAGAAGAAAGCTTTACATAGAAAAGTCCAGACTAAAATAGAGCTGGAAGCTGACACTGAAGTTTGATGGAGGCAGCTTCTTCACCAAAGAAGTGTGAACTTCAGATGCTGTGTGAACTGACATAATAAAGCAGATGGCAAAATACTCATGGAAGATACTATATTGTGAAATAATACCCCTAGTTATGGATAAACAAATGTTAAGGTTCTATAAACTTACTGGAGCATACAATGTCTTTTAAGTCAGAACAGCCAGTACTTTCTGCTGAACACAACTCACTTCTTTTGAAACAGGAAGTAGAATCTGCAAAATGAATTTCAAAATCAAGAAATCACTTCTGTGCATGCATCAATACTACTAATAAGAAAATTATGGAATAGGTGAAAGTCTTTAATTATGGCCAAGGAGTCACTTAAGCAGCGGTTCCTTTGGCCCAGTGAGAACTTAGAATTGCAAATTATAAACTTGGAGCATGTCAAAAGAGAGGCAGGTGGTGGGTGGGTAGGTGGTATTTGAGAATCCACTGAAATAGCATTGAGAACTCTGATTTCTTATGAGAGCTAAAGATATAGGTTGTGCTATTACATGCTAGTACAACTCAGGTAAACTAGATGGAGTTTTCAGATGTAAAAGTCACCTGTAATTTCTTTTGGAAAAAATATGCATCGTGGAGTCTCAAAACCTCACTATGCTTGTCTGGGCTTGCTAATCTGGATTATTTATGATGGGTCAAAATCCATTAAAGGCTGGTATAGCAGGTTTTATGTGGTTAGCTCATTGGATTATATCTCCAGTAAATCTCATAGAATTGAACATAATCTTTAATTTCACATGAAATATGGATGACTTGGTCTTTGTTGCTCTTTTTAATTAGCTTACAAACATTTTTCCGGTAGGGTAGATGGCTTGAGATTCCAAAAGGAAACAATTTTTAATTTTTCTTCAATAGAGAAACTAAGAAATGAAAGCCAGTGGACTGAAGAATTGAAAGATTTCAATGGAAATAATGATGAGAATTCCTTGGCTTTGTGGTTCTGAAGAGTAAGAGAGAGGGTAATTCCATCAGAAGGAACCCCCACAGCCAACTGCCAGAATAATTGCCCTAGAAGGTTTTGAGAATAATCAGACAATGCACTAGAGAACTCAAAAAAGGATTGCAACAAGGACAGTTATGTTTTAGAGGTCAGGAAATGCTGGAAGAAAGTAACCATTGCCAAAAGTCAAGTTAGATCTTTCAAGTTACACAAAAAGAAATTGTGAGCTCTTTCTCAGCCACTGGGAAGGAATGATAAAGTGCATTTTTTTATCAAACAGTTTTATCAAATGTGGATCATGCCAAAATAACCCAGTGGCTTCCTTTGACAGGCTGACTTTTAGATCTCTTCCAATGATAGAAAAGCTGTAGTATACAGTGCCAAGTGGAAAAAGTTTTGTCCAAAGGAATTGGCTAAGGGGGAGATGGCAGTGGGGAGCTTTAAAATGAGAAACTTTTTAATTTTGAGGGATATTATGTGTCACATTCCTTCAGAATGAGTTTTAGTACAGAGACACAAACTGTTTGCCTTAATGTATATAACCTAGAATGAAATTAAAAAGGTAACGATGACAATTAAGGACTGCCTGCATTCACAAGAGCATGCAGAAGCTAAACTTCACACTACCAGAATGTTCCCTGGTAAATTTACAACCAAAATATCTTGACTTCTGTACAGGCTCAATAATACTCCATGATCAGAAATTTTACAGAGTGAGCTCTTACTCTTGCAAACCCCTGTTTAATCCAAGCAGTCCTATCCAAGTAAGGGATGAGACAATTAAATAAAGATGACTTGCAGGAATAACAGCCTGTTATATCAAATCCAGATCATATTGCAACAGATACTTTGAGTTTATATTAATTAAAAAGAAATGCCAGGGTGATGGAGGAGGTACCTGTTTGGACAGTGACAGAAGTCTGACTATTCTCAGCACAAGATGACACTCCCACAGAAATGGTGTAGACATGGCCAGGAAGCAGGTGGTCAAACACAGCTTCTGTCTCTTTTTTAGCTGTTTTATTTATCACCTTGTTTCCATCCTTGACAGAGATGTTGTAGAGGCTGTCTTTGCTGTCACTGGTCCAGCTGAGTTGTATGACTTCTCCAGTCACGTTCTGAACTTCCACCGACACTGGTACTGTAAAGTGAGAAAGTTTCATACAGCTGAGAGCAGCTCATTTCACTTCTGCAATTCTACACATTCAATACTGAAGAAAAAAAAATACAAATGAAACCAATATAAACTCTTGTGTGTTTTATTGGAGCTGATTTCAGTTTTCTACCTCACTCTCCCACAAGAGCAGAAGGGAATCATTTGCTCAATAGATGGAAACCATACATTAATGCACTTCGTTTGATGGCTCCAAAA
Source organism: Notiomystis cincta (assembly GCA_013398075.1). Classification (NCBI taxonomy): domain Eukaryota; kingdom Metazoa; phylum Chordata; class Aves; order Passeriformes; family Notiomystidae; genus Notiomystis; species Notiomystis cincta. The sequence continues at coordinate 602 of VZRX01013181.1, read as the reverse complement.
CACAAATGGGTGACATTCTACTTGTTTCTAGCCTTTCTAACTGCAGTCAAAGTGTGGTAAATGGTCAGAATTGTACAATATTGCTTTAAGATAACAGAGAATTGATGAGGCTGGTTGAGAAAAACATGAGCATACTGAAGTGGACTGATATTTGATTCATCCTGATATCCTCAGGAGGATGGATTTTTAAAATACCACCAAGAAATCCTAAGTTCAGAGCAGCAGAGAGGCATTTTTTAAATGTGCTTCATAAAAGGGTTAAGAAAAATCACCTATCACAGTGGTTTATGCCTGCAAACAGGCACCCAGTGGACATTTACTGGGTCTGGGAGAGCTTTACCAAGATGTAGAAACTGCCTTGATTGATATTTGCATAATTATGTATTTTCAGTGATTTTATCAGGCTTCCCTTTCCGAACTTATATCCAGGGATTTTACCTCACAGCTGATATGACCAATGAAAAAGAATATTGTGTCTAATTGGATAATTTTCATTCTACTATTCAGTATCAAAGATTTACTTACTGCAAGACGCTGACGTAACTGTGGCAGTGAAAACAGGTGTAGATCCAGTTGTACTGGTGTTTGGAGGGACTGGAGTT
>VZRX01013180.1:1314-22236 GCA_013398075.1 Notiomystis cincta | reverse complement strand
CGCCGTTGTCACCGCCGCCATTTTGCGTCGCGGGCCGTGGGGGAGGGGCGCGGCCGGGTGCGCGGCGCTCGGGGTGAAGGCGGGAAGGGGCCTCGCGGCAAGATGGCGGCGGCCGGGAGAGGGCGGGGCGGCGGCTGAGCCCGTGCCTGCTTCCGGCCCCGCGCTGACTGACACTCGCTCCTCTCCCGCAGAGACCAAGGTGTACGTGGGGAACCTGGGCACGGGCGCCGGCAAAGGCGAGCTGGAGAGAGCCTTCAGCTACTACGGACCGCTGAGAACCGTGTGGATCGCCAGGAACCCGCCAGGGTTCGCCTTCGTGGAGTTCGAAGACCCCCGGGACGCTGAAGATGCTGTCCGTGGACTTGATGGGAAGTACGTGTCCATTTCGTATGTTTGCCGAGGCTACTGAGAGAGAATAGGGATTTTCTCTCTGGTTCTACTGCTTTTGTAGTTCTGTCAGACTGTAAGGTTTAACCCAGAGCCTTCATGGACTTGTTGCAGGGTGATCTGCGGCTCCAGGGTCAGAGTGGAAGTATCCACAGGGATGCCACGCCGCTCCCGTTACGACCGGCCCCCTGCCCGGCGCCCCTTCGACCCCAACGACAGATGCTACGAGTGTGGTGAGAAAGGCCACTATGCCTATGACTGTCACCGCTATAGCCGGCGAAGGAGGAGCAGGTACGTGCGGGGCCAGGGTGGCCGCGTTGCTTCGCCAGCTCGCTTTTGTGTAGTTCTTGTTAGCAAAGAACAGAATGTTACACCACTTTTCTTTAAACTTTAACGCTAGAATAAATGTATAGGTGTATATTACAATTTGTTGCTATTTCTATCAAATGTTAATATCTTAATAATCAACCTGGTCAAAACCTTTCAGGTTTCTTCGTTTGAGTCAGTCGCCTTGATTCAGAATGTCACGAGCCTTAAGATTTCATGCTGAGGCGCCTTGCAAATCCGACACTTAAGATCCTCCTAGACCTTGAGGTGATCAGCATAAGAGGCCAGATCCCCTCGAGCCATCTACACGTAGCTTCACCTTATTCTTTAAGGGCAGAAAATTTGAGACGGTGACCGCCGTAACAGTAAATTTGGCTTTCAATTGGGGCCCCCCTCCGGTTTAGAAAGAGGAACACCAGATTGACCACATTCCCACCTAGAAAAATCTTCTTGCGTCAATCAAGCCTCACCCTGGCTCATTGGGCTGTCAGTTTGATCGTCGTTAGATTGAAGAGAACACCTACCTAGATGCAGCGCTCGCCTATAGATACTTCTAGATCGTCTAGATCTGCTAGACCTTGGGCCAAAGAGGGTCGACCTGCAAACTTGCAAGGTTTATTTTAAATACGCATTACAGTGTTTTCTATTCTAATGTAATTCTGCAATGTAATTCAGCTTTTAACATTTTTCTAGGTAGTAAAAATGCTCAAGACAAGTAGGCCCAGACATTTTTCCAACTGACAGATGCTAGTGGTGTGTTATTGTTGTTTTGTTTGGTTTGGTTTTTGATTTTTCTTTATTTGTTTTATTTTTAAATTCTCCTCTTTTAGTTGTCTGAAAAAAGTTTTGACTTCAGCAGGGCCTCACATGTGCTGGTTGCTGCAGCCCTCTGCTGATACCTGTTGTTTCTAACCTAAACCCAGGTCCCGGTCTAGATCCCGCTCGAGGTCCCGAGGAAGAAGGTATTCCCGGTCACGCAGTCGCAGCCGTGGTAGGAGGTAGGGCTCTGCCTTCTGTGTTTTCATTCCTACTCCTCCCTCTGGGAGCCCCTCTTACCTTTTCTGTAGTTGCTGTGAAAAGTACCTTGCAGTGATGGGTTTGGTTTCACTTTGTTTTGTAGATCCAGGTCAGCTTCCTACCGTAGGTCCAGGTCAATCTCTCCTCGTAGATACCGATCATTCTCACCTCGCAGGTCCCGTTCTGGTTCTCTAAGAAGGTCAAGGTAAGTGGTTGCTGTTAAACCCCACAGCATTGTTCAAGGGCACATAATTTGGAGCTGAAACATTAAGTATCTATATATAGGATATGTAATGCCAACAGTAAGTTTGTTTTGCAGTCCATATGTTGGTAGGAACCTTTGTGATGTTAAATATCTAAGAGCTATTCTGAATACTTTGTTAAAAATTTAAGCATATAATTTTAGGACTGCTGTTTCTAAGATTTTATTTTTTCTTTCTAACGTACCAAGGCTACAGCCTTGCTCTATGGTTAAGATTTCCAAATTAAGCTTCAAGTGTACAGTTTGTAATTGCTCAATCCAGCAAGACAGTGGGAATTGTTTTTATGTGGATGGCAGTACTGGCCAAACGTGCTACAGACTTCTAATAATAAGAATTACTTCTGCAAAGCCAGCAGTTCAACAAAATTCTCAACTCTCCTGGACATTTACAATAACTGGTCTTTGTCTCACTTGTGTGAAGCACGTGATAGTAGAGCTTCCATTGCTTTTTCCCAGATCTAGGTCCAGGTCACGCTCCAGGTCCCGGTCTGTTGTATGGCCTCGAAGCAGGTGAGACACTCGTTTTGATTCAAACAAGTAGTGGTTTTGGTGTGCTGTTTGGTTGTAGTGGTACGTTGTTTCTTTTTTTTGGTTTGGTCGGGAAGGAGTTAGAAGGCTGTCCAGCAGCGCAATATTTGCGCTTAATAATTTATGCCTTTTCACAGACAAAAGTGGCAATTTAATGTCTGTGGAGAGAATTCTAAAAGACAAGTTAATTCTTAGATATGTAATAAATTGAGGATGGCCTTGTGTGCTGTGCTGCCTTTTACTCAGCAGTGGAAGAGATGCTTATGCTGCTGAGTACCAGTTCTGGGTGGTTGTGAGCAACGCCATCCTCTGTGACTGTGATCCAGTGAAAAGTTACTTGTTATAGGGGAATGGGACAGACAGTGACTCAGGATAGTAATCAAGAAGGTTTCAAAGCAGTGGCACATAACGTTTTGTTTAACATGTGTCAGCAGTGTCCCTGTAGTATTTCCATGAGTAAATGGCGCAGGTAAAGGTGACTCTTGATTACCCTTCAGAAACAGTTCTGAGGAGAAGTAAAAGTATCTCACTTTTTTAGCCAAGTCTGTTGAACTGAGCATTCTGATGTTGAGTTGTTAGCCTGAATTCTGACACTCTAGGAGGACATACTTTTTAATTAACAGCAAATATTTGTGTTGATAAAGTAATGTACAATAAATGTGGGAGAAAAGTCTCACTGTTCAAGTAGATTTTAATTCCTGAGATAAACTGGGAATAGTTTACTCATTAATAGCCAGATATTGGTGTAAAATCTGTATCATGCTTGAATGAAATGGGCAACTTGAGCTGAAGAATGCACCAGTTCTTCGGCACTTACTTGTGGCTGATTCCAGGCTCTTAATGTGCTGTTAAAACACTTTCTAAGATGACACTTGAAACTATTCTTCCCTTTCTAGAAGGGGTACTTGCAGGTAGGAAGAAAGTGTGGGAGTCTGGTCTGGTGTTTTGTGGAACTGGCAGCTGAAGCTTTGCTGGGGAGCTTCCTGTGCTTGCACTCAAGTTTCCTGATGAGTGGGATCTCTGCAATAAGAGCTAAAGGATTCCCTTGAGAGGTCCCAGGGAAAGTCTGCAGCACCAGAGCCTTCCCACCGTGGTTGGCACTGCTGCGTGGGATGAATTTGGTGTTGCTGATGTAGCTAACTCTCGATGTGTTTGCATGCCCACTGGCTGCTTTGCTGAGCTTTATTTTTCTCCTGTTATAGGTCTGAGTCTCATGGTAGATCTAAATCTGGCTTACCTGCTAAAAGGTGAGCGTTCAAATACAAGTACCATTCAGTTGGTTTTTGTTGTGGTTGGTGGGGCTTTTTGTGGCGTTCTTTGGGTTTTTTCTCATTATTCAAAATCTCTGTTTGGACCGGTATTTCAGTTGCAGGGTTGGTTTTCTACTTTTCATAGCTGATTTCAAAAACATTTTTCATATATTATGGTTTTTTTTTAACAGCTGATTTTTTGTGGGACAGTAGGCAATTCTTAAAGGATTTTGTATACAAATGTTTTTCACTCACTATCACAAAAAATATTTTTGATAGGATTTGGGGCATATTTTCTCCTGCCTTTGTTCTCGAACGTCTGTAGTGCTCCCTCTCTCTAACTCTGCTCGATTCACTGCTCCTGCTTTGCAGGGTTACTGTGATTTACAGCAGCTTTGAAGCTGTGTGTTGCTCTTCTCCCGAGGGTTCTGGCTTCCAGCATTCTTCCTTCTCACCTGCAGCTTCTTGCTTAAAGTAACTGGGTACACTTGCTACCAGCAGTGTCAGTGCATTTTAACAACATGAAATTGTTCTGATTTTAAATGGTCAGAAGTGCTTACTGAGAGTACCCAAGGGTACCAGCCACACTGATTATTTTGTTTATTTTTAAACAGCCGCTCAAAGTCCAGATCACCATCTCCAAAGAGAAGGTAGGAATGTCTTAAAACTGGAGTCTGTCCTATGGTTCAATAGCACTAGAGCTGGAGTAGTTCCTAGAGATGTTAACTTGGGTGAGGATAAAAGCTCAGGTTTTTCACTTGCCTAAATCTGTGAATTTTGAGGAGATGACATTCTCACTACCAGCAGCAGGAAATGCCTGTAAACAATTCATGATAATAACTCCTAAGAAAACCTACTTTAATGAAATGTTCCTGAGGAATTTAGAATCTAGGGAACAAGTGAGTAATGTAAGTTGTGGAGCAAGCCACGACAGTGTTGTTGGATTAAATTCCTGCTGGTGACTCCTGCAGGCTCAGGAGTTGCACAGCTGCAAAACTGCTATGTTCCATAAAGTAAGAAGCTTTCCTGTGTTACCAGAGAAGTATGTGCTGGAATTGAGATTTCTGAGCAGGCTTGATGTCTCAACTCTCTTAATTAATCTTCAGCTTTCAAGCTTCAAGCAGTTTTTAAGTTAAAGTGTAAAATACAACACTTCTTTCATTATTTGAAAACTGTAAATGAAAATAGAAGCAGAACTCCAGAGGAAGCCTGGGGTAGCATACACAGTTTCTGTTGATTTTGCTGTACAAATTGTTCTTAATGGTTTGTTGTCTTTTTTTCCTTTCAGTCACTCACCATCAGGAAGCCCTTGAAGGAATGAAAGTCCTAAAAGAATGGGTTCAAATTTAAGAAGTTCAGTAAAAAAATTATTTTGTTTACATTATAAGGGATTTTGTGATGTAAGGGCTTAGTCCTAGAAGGCTGTTTCTATTGACTAGCAATTGGCATGAATCTCTTACCTTCTAAAAGTCTTGTTAGCAGACTAATAAAAAACTCTGTTGTGTTCATGTTTTGTGATCTGAGAAGTTGAGCTTTTTTTTTTTATTGATGCATTGAAATAAACTGCATTTCTAACTAAGAAATAAATGGTGATATCCCTGCTGTTCATATTTGGGATGAGGAAACAGGCAGTGTGCCCCTGGGGTGAAAAGCAGCAGGCAGGTTAGGACAGGCACATACATGTGTGCCTTCTTAATCCCTAGATTGAGAGTTAGAGGGGAAAGGTACCAGTGCCAGGTGTCATTCCTGTTGTTCAGGCTGGAATGTTGTGGTGATCCATACCTTGTGTTATTCCCTGCACCCCCTCAAAGCTTGAGGAGGCAGAAAACCTCTGAGGGTGCTTGTACATTCAGAGATTGGACTTAACAAAAATGTCTACAAAGAATATTAGGTTGGAAAAAACAAGGAATGTGTGAATGTTGGTCTGTCTGTCATGACCATTGAAGGACCAGGGGACTTCTCACCTGGAGGTATTTGAAATACTTCTGGAATGTAAATGATTGAAGTAAATATTTTTAGAAACCTTGTTTTATATCTTGGTTGTCCAAGTAGTACCACTTTGTGATACTCAGATAAAGTCACAGTTCTGGTCCAAAGGACAGCATATTTGCATGCTATTTTTAGGAAATTTAAGGGGGTTTTGTAGAGATGACAGGTCCTAAGCATAACCTGCAGGTCATGTTCAAGTAGCAGGATCTGTGGGGAAGTGAGAGCTCAAATTGCTCCTGCATGACCCTGCCTGGTTCCATCCTGGCAGTAAAGCAGACCCAAGGATGGGCCTTGCTGCTGTCCTGAGCCATGGTTGCTCCAGGAAACCAGACTGTGCCCATCTTGCCATGGATAGATTACTGAAAGATTTAATAAAATCTTTGCTGATTTGTTTTATCTTTGCAGCTGATAATGGCTGTTACCAGTAGCAAGGAAATCTGAGTGCCATGTAATTTTAGGAATTTTAGCAAGGACAGCACCGTGCTTTCCTGGATTGACTGCCCATGGGAAGTGAATGAATTCCTTTTTGCTGTGCCTGCATGTGTGGCTTTTGCTTTTGTTTTATTAAACCTGTAAATTTTCTCCCATCCCCAGGTCCTAGAGGGGGAATGGAGAAGGGAGTGGCCCTGTGGTGCTTAGGAGCCAACTGGGGCTAATCTGGGGGAGCTGCAGCGCCCTTTCTCTGCACAGGGATGGTGGTCTTGGTACTCCCCCTGTCTTGCTCACAGGAGGGTGTGTTGGTGTGAAACTCCTACAAACATTGATGTGTATTTTCTTAAAAAATCAAACTGTTCTCCACTCATTCCTCATGCTGAAGGTTGTAGATCAGACTGGTGCTGATCTACATTCATCTATTCTTCCAACCTTTAAAATTCAAACCAGGCAAGCACTGAGTTACTCATCAATTCCTTTATATGCCTTACTCCCCAAGACATTATTAGGGAGAGATTTGTCAAAGTTGCTACACTTTTTATACAGGACAAATGTGAGATTCCCAGTGAAACTGGAAATGCTGTCGACCCAATAGTGTGGGCCAGTGACGTTCCACGAAGATCCAAACAGGCAGAACCAGTGAGTACTGCACTCAAACCAGGACCCACACTGGTAAGGCAAAAACAATAGCCTTTGAAATGAGAGAGTCATAAGGGATTGGCATCTGTAGTTGAAAAATTCCTCCAACATGGGTTGTTGGTGCAGTGGGAGTCCAGATATAACCCCCATACGTGCTGTTAAGAAAGCAGATGGTAAGAGTAATCGAGTAGTACAAGATTTAAGAGCAATTAACAAAATTACAGAGGATATACACCCAGTAGTAGCAAACCCCTACACTCTTTTGACCACACTGACATGTGAACTAGGCTGCTTTACTGCTGTGGACCTGAATGTTGCCTTTTTCTGCATTCCTGTGCATAAAAACAGACAAGAGCTCTTTGCTTTTGGGTGGGAAAATCCCGAGACAGGGAGGAAAAGTCAACGTACTTGGACAGTTTTACCCCAAAGTTTCAAGAATAGCCCAACAATATTTGGAAACCATCTAGCAAAGGACTTGGAAGATTGGAAGAGACAAGCACTGGAGAACAGAAACTGACAGGCTATGGAGTTTTAGACTTTTACAGTAAAGCAGTATTGATCTAAAAACTGTTAAGTGTCAAAACCTAAGCTTCCGCTTAGATTCGTCTGACAAGGACAGGCAGGAGACAGGGCTAAGTGGTGCTGGGAAGGTAAGTGCACGGTGCCTGCGGCTTCCGGGATAAGTGGCGTGCTGCAGCGCTTCACTGCAGGCTCAGTGCTCTGAGCAAGAAACACGACGGTGACTCGCCTCGGCAAAAATGAAAGCATGACGGCTGACAAGAGGTGGAGAATGAAGCGGCAGGGCTCCGGGCCGGTGCGCGCAGCGAATTGGCCGCAAGAAGACGCTGCCTTCCACTGGCATGCCAGCCGAATTCACCTTGGCAGAGGTAAGGAGAAATTCAGTGAGAACTGCTCCTGCTGCTGCGGCTTGCTCTTGAAGCCTCTGTGTGGAAACATTCGCGCCCGCCTTTAGGCTGCGAGATCCAGAGATGGCAACGCTAGATGCAGCGGGAAGGGCAGGACAAGAGCGCACCAGCGACGTTGGTGTGTCTTCCGTGAGGCAAGTGGCAGGTGCAGCCCCGCACAGGCTTTTACTTCCAGAGCCTTTTGCGAGGAGAGCAGTTGCTCGAAAGCTGTCAGTGGAGCTGCGACAGTGGCAGCTGTGAGGGCACGTCTCTGTGAGGAGGAGGAAGGCACAGAGGCAAGATTTGCTGTCAGCTGTATCAAGGCTCTTTGCAGAAGAGGTGCTTTAAGAATGCCTCTAAACATCTACAATGAATATGTAATAACAGTAAATATTGAACAACAGTAGTGTTCTGCACAACTATCATGTGAAGAAGGATTATGATTATTATGAAGTTCTTTAGGCACAGAAGAAGAATCATTTAAATCACGTTCTCGTCCACATCAGTCTCTGTTTTCCCAGCTGTTTCAGGTGCAGATGCCTTCTTAACTTTGGAGTAGTGAATCCAGGGTCCTTTGCCAGTGACTTTGACTCTGGTGATGGTAGTCAGCAGGACTTGGAATGGTCCTCTCCATTTGGCTTGCAAAGGACCACTGTCCCACCACTTAACACAGAGCCAGTCTCCAGGCTGCAACGGATGTGCAGGTGTGTCCAGTCCTACGGGTCTGGATAGCACAATGTAATTCTGGGGCTTCTGCAAAGTGGAACCCAAAGCCATTGGATATCTCTGTAAATCGTTTCCCCCTCGTAAGAATTTCTCCTTGGACATGCCTTTGCTTTTGCCCCCCACCCCCCCCCACCCCCAGCTGTGGTTTCAGTCGCATGGGGTGCTGGGTTATGTTTCCCATGGAAAAGGGCCAGCGTCTCTTTCCTGGCTCTTATGGCTGCAAGTCAGGGGCCCTCTCCTAAATTTGCGAACCGATCAGGATTTCTCCCACACCACAGGTGCCAGCAGGTAGGACTCTGTTTTTGGAGTGTCACAGGCCTCGTCCTAGCTGACATCAAGAACATGGGGTTCTGGGTTTTGTTTCCCATGGAAAAGGGCTAGTGCCTGTATCCTGGCTCCTGTGGCTGGAAGTTGGGGGCTCCCTCCTAAATTTGCGAACGGATCAGGATTTCCCCCAGAGGAAAGGTGCCAGCAGGTAGGACTCTGTCTGCTTTTGGAGTGCCCGAGGCCTCCTCCTAACTGTCATCAAGACTATGGGGTGCTGGGTTTTGTTTCCCATGGAAAATGGCCAGTGTTTTTTTCCTGGCACCTGTAGATGGGACCAGGCTATCAGGGATAGGGTTAAATTTAGGATACCCCCTCATAAATTTGTGAACGGATCAGGATTTCTCCCATACCGAAGGTGCCAACAGGTACGACTTTGTCTGCTTTTGGAGGGCCAGAGGCCACCTCTGAAGTGACCCCAAGAATATGGGGTACTGGGTTTTGTTTCCCATGGAATGTCACCACACATTCTGTACTAGAGAGTATAATGGCCAGCGAAGTCAGAACACGATACTGAAAGGAGTATAAAAGGTGCCAACTAATAATAAATACCATCCTTCTTTTTCCCCCTAACTGTGTGTGTGTGTGAGATGTTGCATGGTCGTCTCAACCATGACTATCAAGCACAGGCAGTTAGTGCTCCAGTGCATGACAGTGGCCCAGAATGTCTCGGACCCAGTGAAAAAAAATTAGTTTGGGAGTCAACAGGTTTGATCAGAATGTTTGGCTTGCCAATTGAAAGTATACCTAAGTCAGTTAGAGTCAGATAAAATCAAACATATTCAAAAGCAATAAATCCTACCCTGTTGATAATAGGGCTTAGAAATTTTACCCTAACTTGTATGAATCAAAATTATAAAAATACTCTCAAATTTTATATAATCTAATTTTTTTTCTTTTTTAATTTTAATTAGAGATGCTTATTGTGGCAGGCTACGCTTAGTAATGGAACACAGTTATCTTTATGCATCCTCACAGAATCATAGAAGGGCCTGGTTTGGAAAAGACCTTAAAAGTCGACTAGTTCCAATGCCTCTGCCATAGGCAGGGACACCTTCCACTTCATCAGGTTTCTCACAGTCCCATCCAGCCTGGCCTTGAACACCTCCAGTGAAAGAGGCTGCCCACAGCTTCTCTATGCAACTTGTGCCTGTGCCTCACCACCCTTATACTCAATAATTTCTTCCTAATATCTAAGAAAAACAGCTTAAGGCCATTCTTACTATCCCTGTATGCCCTTGTCCCTCTCCAGCCTTCCTGCAGGCTCCCTGTAGGGTATGGGATGGGGCTCTAGAAGGTCTTCCCATGCCACCAAATTTGTCAGGCATGATTTTCCTTTAGTGAAGACATAGTGACAGTCAACAATTACCACCTTATTTACCATGATCCTTAGTACAATTTCCAAAAGGACCTGCTCCAGGTTCTTGCCAGGCACTGAGGTGAGACTGACTGGCCTGTAGTTCCCTGGGTCTTCCTCATTTCCCTTTTATAAAAATGAGGACGATGTTTTCCCTTTCTCCAGTCAGAGGGAGCTTCACCAGCGTGCCATCACTTCTTAAATATGATGGATAGTACTACAGACACTTCCTTGGCCAGTTCTCTCAGGACCATGGATGTATCATATTAAATGTAAAACACTACTGTTCCTATAATATAGGTCATGAAATAAAAATGCCAACCATGTTGTTCCTTTAAGTTTTAATAATAATTTTCAATGACATGAAATAGTTTGATTACCACAACCTATGAGTGGTCAGTGATGTCAACTCAGAAAAAATGCTTCACACTCTGAACAAATGGCAGACAGAACCTACCTTTCATTATGCATTTTAATAACTGGAAGTCATTTAATTCTGATTTTTATACAACCAATTATACATTAAAATGTACACATACTGAATTCCAGTCACAGTGTATACATATTTTTGGATCTGCAGCAATATAAAATAAATTCTACCTTTATATACAAGTGCAAGTCTGAGCAAGTCCTGTGTCATTTTGAAGTACTATTATTTAAATCCTGTAAATTTCAACTGATGCAAATAAACCTCAGGTCTTTCTATTGTGAAGAAGCTATTTAAGAAACAATATATAGTTCTTTGCATCAGCTTTATGCATAGCTATAAGCTCTGTACAGTGCAGAGTTTCCATTTACAGTCTGAATGATTATGAAATCTGAAAAGATGCTGACCATGTTATTCGGTAACTATTGCTTACTTTGCTCCTTTATTAATGGTGAGTGATTTGTTCTGCCTCCAAACAGCCAAGCGTGGAGGACTTTGACAGGGTTTAAATTATATTCTTTCTGCTGCATACATTTTTGTAAGAATTCAAGTTATCCAGGCCCTTTAATTCTTCTGAGAAAATCTATACAATTATACAGTCAAATAGTTAAACTGTGTATCTGGAAGGGAAAGAAAGTGAAACAACAGTGGAGTATGATCACTACCTTAAACATGACATACTATAAAGAAACAAAAGAAGAACTGTTCCTTAAGGAAAAGCTTCGACAGAAACCAAAATGCTGCTCAGGAACCCTCTGTTAGCATGACACACTGCCACAGTAAACACAAGATGCTCTCAAATGGCCAGAACAAATTATCTGAGCAAATAGGAAGGGAGCGCTGCTGCCAAGGAGGGGATCTACACTCATCACAAGAATCAGAATCTTTGTACACTATTAACAGAACAATTTACACAAAAATGTAATACCCCATGCCAGGAGAATGCAGACACTAACTTGAGAGCTGGTAAAGGACACAGGTTAGTGTGGAGGTGTAGCTGTCTCTAATTGGTGGTGTTTGGATGCAACTTTCCAGGTATGGAGAAGACAATTTTTTTTCTTTTCCTTATTCCTCTCGCACAAAAGTGAAGGCACCACTCCAACCATATTCCTCCAGCATAAGGATCCTGGCCCAAAACTTAGCTGGTCCCATGGCTGCTATAGTCAAAAACACCTTTCCTGAAGAAGGGTGAGAATTCACAGATGGTGTATTTTGACAACGTTAGCCCCACTTTATCAATGTTCAGCGGAGATGATGGAGATTTCAGCATTGCAGAGAAAAAGCTCCTGAGGTATTTCTGTGGAATGAAATGTAAAATGTCAGAAGGTTGACTTGATCAAATTGATTAAAACCACTTTGAAAAATTAAATGAACAGCAAAAAATCCCAAAAAGATTTCCATGGGCAGTGAATAGTCCTTTCAATAACCATCAGCATTTAAATCCATTTATAAAACAGTCTACTAAAAAGTCTTTATTAAGCTCAGGAAGAGCAGAAAAGAAGTATTGTCCACTTCCTTCTTATGCCCAGTTTAGCAGCTCTTTTATTCTGTGGTTGTGTGATGCTTCCTGGTTTATTCTGCAGTCATGTAATGCTTTCTGCTAATCATGACATGCTAATACTATTGTCTAGCATAACCAAACACAGCAGGTGCAAACCTTGAATCCATTCTGAAGGGTATTCATTACATATGGGCACAAAAGGACTTCAAAAATCTTTCTCTCATGAAGCTTCCACAATCCTTGTATTTGATGAAGGCTATCTGCAGAAAGATTTGCATTAATTCCATATTATGTCAGAACCTACCAGTATCTTTTCACTGAGTTACCCTCAAAATTTCTTTTTCTTTTTTTTTTTTTAAGTCTTACTAATGAGAAGCATGTGGGAGACACTTCCTTCCCTTCCCATGTTAATATTCACTAACTACTGTGCAACTTGCAGTCACATTTGTACCTAGAGAAACTGGGGGATGTACATTAACAAAGTTAGTTTTCACAAACATGGAGAAGTTCCCATCAGATGTGGGTTCATTTAGTGCAACTTAATAGCTTATATTAACAAACAAAAACAGTGTTTTGTTTTGAACAAAACACTCTAGGCAAAAGGTTTGATCAGATAGGTACTAAAAATGTATCCAGTCTCACCCTATAAGAGAAATCTCATCTGAAGCACAGGGATAAACTCCTTTTCTGTACTACAGACTGACCACAGAAAGAGGTAACTTTCAAATCATTCACTAGTCTTGGATTCTGTGGGAAATATATTTGCAAGACAGAGAAGCACATTCTCCTCTGAAGAACAGAAGTATTTAGTTATTTGAATGCAGCACCTTTAGGGTCATGGGTTTGTTCAGGAAACTGTCCTAATTATTCACTCATTTCTCAAGCAGAATTCCTCCAAACTATAACAACCTGCTATGTAGTTGAGAAACCAACTGTTTCAATATTAAAGAAAGAAGGAAAACAAAAACAAAAAAAAGGCAAACAAAAAAAGCAGCTGAAACAAAAACTATTCTCTTGGCAGAAATGGTGAAATTTTCTATTTTATTCAGATCTGCTACATGTTCTATTAATGTTCATGAAAAAATTCATTACAAAAATGTCTTCAAGATGAACTCCAATAGACTAAGATGTAATTTAAAGTGAGAAAAAGGGAAACATTTTTCATAATTAGTTCTCATAGGAAGTTTCTTTACAAAATGTCCCAAACCAGTAATTCCTGAAGGATGAATATGGTAGAAAATCAAATGTAAAACATGGCATTCTGTTAGCAGTTTAGCACTGTGCTGAAAAGTTACTGCAGTAATTCCAGTTTATGACTACCAAAGGCTCAAAGGTACCAAAATATCTCACTGGACACATCAAGGAATTACTGCATTCACCTTGGTATGTTTGGCCAGATAATTCACTGTCATGCCTTTTCTGTAAAGCCATTACTCATTGTTTTGGTATAGCTCATTGATAGCTCTAATGGCAAAGTAAAAAATGCCTCTGCTCTAAGCACACACTTGTGGGACACACTGGGAACAGCAGGCACACTTCTTTTCCACACCGGTGTTCCAGAGTTTTTGAGTGAATATCACAGATTCTTTGAACACAAAAAAGATTCCTGGGAAAATGGCAACAAGCAGACCCTATCAGATAATGATGGAATTAATTTTGTGTGAAGTTTCCTGCCATACAGCTTGCCATTATGTGCTCTTCAACAACCATCTCTGAACAAATAAGCCCTCTTATAAATCCCAGATCTGCATTGCCCTGTTTGCAATGCCCGTATGTTAATACAGCCCAGAGATGCTGTGCCCTTGACACGAAGAAGCTGTTACTTCATTGAAATACAGGCTGCTCTGCCCAAAGACACCAGCTGGGAGTGTTCCCCTGCAGTGACGAAACAGTGACTGAGGGCAGAAGTGCAGCATCAAGCATCAATCAAAGACCTGTGGCAGGGCACTACAGGGGAAGGTTATTCTGTTCTGTTGGCTGCAATGGGCAGCAAAGTAGAAGAAAGTGACAGGAGAAAAAGAAGAGTGCTCTTACTTAAGCATGGAAAGATGCTTCCCAAATTCAGATGTGACAAGAGGAGGGCGAGGGTCACAGAAAGCTGGGAGAGGGGCAGGAGCACATCAACAGCAAGTGGCAGAAATGACAAAGAGTTCCTTAGAGATCCAGAAGGGATTTGGCATGGACTTCTTTGCAGCCCAGGAGGCCACTGCAAGCAGTTGGAGTAGGAGCAAGGCTGGATGAAAGGATCTTCTCTGCCAGCACTCAGTCGGCAGGGGAAGAGCTGTTTTCAAATCTTTTGTATTAAAATCCATTTCCAGCAGCAGATAACAATTTTTCTCTATTTAGAATTCTTTTGATGTGTCCTTGAAAAAAAAAATTCTTAGCAGACACTGGCAAGCTCAATATACCTTCATAAGTCCAAATTTTATACAAATTAATGATGTGATCTCCTACTGAGCACTGTGTAATAGCTACTAGGTTT
The DNA here is from genome assembly GCA_013398075.1 of Notiomystis cincta. Lineage (NCBI taxonomy): Eukaryota > Metazoa > Chordata > Aves > Passeriformes > Notiomystidae > Notiomystis > Notiomystis cincta. The sequence goes on along the minus strand of VZRX01013180.1, from coordinate 7,683 downwards.
GCATGATTTTCTAGGAAAGAAAAAACTAGTTAACTGCCAAAATATTCCAACATGCTTAGTTTCATTACTCATTTTTGTTTGTTAGACTCTGGCCATTTGTTCTGGATTATTTAGTCTGGTAATCAGTGTTCTTCCAAATGCACTTTGCAGTTTCATTTCACTAATAGCATTCGACCTGCTATGCTGCTGGTTTGCTGGAAAATGATACGTTTAAACGTCTCCGTGTGAGGGCACAAGACCCTGGCACTGCAACAGATGTAAAATGGGCAACTTACATATCAATCATGTTGGTTGTTCTGGCTAAACACACACTCAGGAACACCGCTTTAGAGAATGGAAATACTCTGCATGTACAAAACAAGGATAGAAGGTCAGATTAAGAGCTAATCCAAAACAGGAAAAACAGTGGTGTTTGCCCTCTCTAAAGGCAATGCAACCTTCAAGCCCTCTAACTTAAAATTTATGACAGCTGTACCTGCAAGTTTTAACTTTGCAAAAGAAACAAAACTGGAGAAAATTATATGAGGCCCAAAGGTTTTTCCTTCTTTACCTAATCTGAGTAGTTTCCCCTCCCTTTTAGTTATGTGAATAGCAAAATGAAAACCATTTAAAAAGCTTATTAAAATAATTTTAATAGTTCATCTTTTTAGCAGTAGGCCAGTGTTCATCTTGTGCTCAATTCATCATCAGAATAAAGTCATTCTAATGATTTTTGCACTATTTTGTGATGTAGGGACTTCATAATTTTATACATTTTAATGTAAAGCCATAACCAAATTTAAAGTTATTAAAGTTACTCTAATCAAAAAGCTTTCTGAATGTGAAAGTCTTCTTATCCTCCTTTTAATTGTGGCATATTAAAGAGGAATTCAGTTCAGTGGCATTGTTCTCCTAATCCATTACTAACAGTGATAGCCTCAGAGACCAATAGTAGAGCTTAGCAAGAACTGGATTTTTTCATTAAAATTTGGTGTGTTTAAAAACTCATCTGGTACTTTCAGAAAGTGAAAATACTTCAAGCTTTTGCTTTCATACTGCCATTTATAGCAATTTCCTAAAAAAAGTCAGTGCTTAAAATACTTTAGAAGTTACATTTTAAAATTAGTATTAGAAATACCACCTGCTAACATATGCCAGAGCTGAAAGCACCAGAAAGTTTAATAAGATAAACCTTATAAGGCTTTGGGGACTTTTTGAGACAATAGCTTCTTTTCTTTGAAACAATACCACCTTTTCAACACTTATATTTCAATCTGACAGTCAAAGGCTTTACCACAAGGTCAAAGGAGGTAACTGGTGACAGAGGCAGGACTAATTGACTTGCTCATTTAACTTCTAACATAGGCTCCTGTCGTGGTCTGAGACAGGTGTCTGCCAAGAAAGGCAGGAGCCTCCCTTGGGATGAAAAATGTAAACCCCTTCCCTCCGAATTATTAGTATTTTGAAATTAAGGGGCTCTCAGGCAAAGACAGGGGAATAGGAATAACAGTTCTTTACTAGTATGTATGTGAGGCAAACAACAACTATGACAGTAACAACAAAACCAGACCCAGAGAACCCACTGACAGCTGCTCTCAGGTGTCAGGCACCTTCCNACAGCTCCGCGCGTCTCCCTCCGAAAGCCGAGAGAAAGCGAGGCCGCAGCTGCCCCTGTCCCGGCTCTTACCAGCCCCAACTCTCTCGGTATCTCGGCCCCTTTTTCTGAGAAACCCTCAGACAGAGAAGTGCGACCCAGATGCTTTCCAGGCTTTGCCACTTCTGTTGTTCTCCTTAAGTATCATCATTAGCATTTCTTAGGAATTTTTATGGGAAAAACTCCCTAACAAAAGGAGGCAGTTTAACTTCAACAGCTCCTTTCTCCCTTTATTACAGATGCTAGTTCCTCTCAGCACCAATCACATAATTATTTTGTTGACTACTGTTAAGTACTGCAGGCTTTAAATCAGATCTTGATTTGAATTATTCATAGAGCAAAGCGTACACAGGTATCACAACTCTTTTCTATAGGATACAAATCCAATTACAAAAAAAAAAATCCAAAGCCAGACAGATTGAAGCATATTCCCTGACTTTAAAAAAATCACATTATGTTGTAATTAGATATTTGCAAAGTCAGCTCTTCCTATGAAAAACTCTACCCCAAAGCAAGCAGATAGGCACACGATTCACTTCCAGTATGTGATCGCAAAAACAAGAATCTGTTTAAAAGACAAGGCATGCAAAGGCAACCTGCTGGAATGCAGAAATGGGAGGGCATGTCCTCCTGCATTTATCTCCTAAAACGAAATTGTTGAGCAAATGCAAAGGAAAATCAACATTTGGATACCCTTCTCCAAATTAACCAACTTTTTCTATTTTAGACATTTCCTTTGATGCATTGAAAAGAAAAAATTACTTCCAAGGTGGATTTTCAAAATACCAAATACTGCAGAAATGCCAGCTATTGTCTCTAACTACATCCTACTGCCAAAAATAAAGCTGGGCTAAGATGGCACTGACAAGTGGTGGTGTCCCACCGAAACTTCAGGTTGGCAAAAGGCCCTGTCTAGGGAGATGCTTTATACAGAACATGGTAAGAAAATATACAAGTTATCAAGAAAAATGGGATTGGAACTTCTCATTGGATCTTTTGGGCTTTTTTTTTTTTTTTTTTGAAACTGGCTAAGAAGAATTAAGACACTCTCTAGGGAGATAAGTTCAGATTGGAATGCAGAAGATGGGAACTCTTACGAGAAAGGGCTGCAAGCTAAGACAGCTCTGCTTCGTCCAGGACATACATCACATCTCAGTCACCACCCAGGACTGGATTATGTGGATCATGTATGATAGACAAGGACAGCCATTAGCCAAAACACAGAAAATTCATCTACAAACTGAGTTACAAGGGAACAGGTTTTCTTATGTGAAATATCCTGACATTACCTGCCAAGGTATAGTCAAGGTGTCCAAACTGAAGTGTTTTGGAGGCAGTGATCCCAGCAGGCTCCTCCTACAGTCTTCAAGTGTAGCTCGGCCCTGCAGGTCACCACAGTTAAGCTTCCCTCTTATGCCTTCCACTCAAACCATCTCCCCTCTTCTCTGGGACTTCCTAAGGCCCAGGGAATTTTTGTCCCATTTGTTGGCTGAGAGATGGGAACGATGATACTTAAGAGAGACAAAAGATGTGGACACAACAGGGAGGAGGGGGGAAGGTGTGCAGTTGGCTGCAGTCCCTTAGCTGGGGGGTTTTCTCTTGGAAGTTCAGAGATACTGCGAGACTTGGCTGGGGGCCAGGCCACACATCCTCTCTCTCAGGGACTGGAGGAGAGATGGTTGTGGTCTTGGTGCTGGACTGTGGCTGTGGGAAGAATTTGCTGCTACTATGGCGTTTTGCCCTTCACTGGTTCTCTTCCAGGATGTAAGCCTCTGCTCGCAAGAGCGGCCATTGAACTGGGACCTTTTCAATAGCCAGCCTCACCGGGAGGGACCCTCACCATCTGCTTCGGTGCCTCAGGGAAAACACGGGACTCCTCCCCCCTCCCCCTCTCTGGAGGGAGCATCTGCCTTGCTCTTTGCAGGAGTCTGTCTGCCACTGCCCAGCTCCACTGTTTTCTGCTGCTGCTTCAGGGTTTTTTTTGTGGCTACGCTTTAACTTGACACCCCACGTCCACCCAGACTTGCTGCTCCTGACACTGCTTCAGGGTTTTGCTACATTTTATTTGCCACCCTGGGTCTTCTTGCCTCTGCTGTTCCAGCTTGCCACTCGGAGGTTACTGATGCAGTCCAGCTCCTCAGCTGAGATGGCACTGAGACCGGCCCGTGGGTTTTGCAAAGGGAGCCGACTGCCCTTTACCCCCTCACGTTCTTCGCCATTGCCATGCGGAGAGGAGAGGCGGCTGAGCTCACACCACAGCGCCCCTGCCGGCTGTGACTGTAACTACACCAAGGGGAACGTGCTTGATGACTCAGAGAAGGCTGTCAGTGGGGTTCTGATGTTGTTTGTTGTTGCTGCTGTTGTTGGTTGTTTGTTTGCCTCATTACAAAAATATATTCTACTAGTAAATAACTGTCACTCCTTTTCCCATATCTTTGCCTGAAAGCCCAGTAATTTCGAAGTTATAATCATTTGGAGAGAAAGGGCTCATATTCCCCATTCCAGGAAGGTTCCCACCTTCCTTGGCAGACACCTGGCTTTTAAACAAAGGCACTGGGGCATTAGGACTGAGTAATGGCTATCTTAATTCTCTGATAGGTCTCCAAGTAGTTTCAGATCCATTTCTGGATTTATTTAATTTGAGCAAGCAGGGAAAGAATTTGCAGATAGCAAGACTATAGAATATGAGGTACCATTGCTTTGTACAACAGCAGTCCAAAAGGATAGGAGACCGTACCAGACTACAACTAATATCTTCACCTCCACCAGTTCCAGATTCAGATCAATTCTCCAACTCACCAGATATAACTTGCTCATAAACATTTTGGTCTTTTGTGGGCTTTTACTTTTTCTAATAAAGAAAATATGAAGCTTCAATTCTTTTCCCCAACACCTTGCAAGATATTATTGCAAGATATTATAAAGCAGATTTGAGTAAAGTATATGAGCAGAACAGCATGTGATATTCAATATCCCAAGTGATATTTCAGGCCCTTCAGGAAGTACTTAATGTCACCAGTGGATCTGAACACATTTATCTCCTGCACAAATCCTTAGGTCACTGTCATTCAACAACTGTGTTGTGATTTCAGAGCAATGGGAAGACGACTTACTGCCTGGAAGACTACCTGGTGCCTGAAGGATCTTATTTCTGTGGGAAAACTTGGAGAGAAAACTTCTGTAACTATGATGGGATCACCTGACCCATTATCTTTTGCTGAAAGATCAGGGTGGCTGGATTCTCCTTAAAAAAACCTCTGCAGAATTGGACACCGTCAAAGCTCTGCAAAGCTTCCTTGAGGAGCCGAATTTGACAACTGCCTCCAGAATGTGACTGTACTTTGTGTGCCAGAGACCCTGCTCAAGTTGAAGATGATTTGTGTACACACTTTTTAGGATAATAAAGACAGATGTACATGTTTTAAAATGCCAAGTTACCACCACAATAGTCACATTGATGCTGGATAACTTTTTGCCTTTTTTCTTTTACATATTCTCTATATTCTTTACACATATATTTGTAGGTTTGTAGCCTATTATTGTATTCATAGCTAGTTTTCCCAGTACTTTTCCCTGCACTGATAGGCAGAAAGACAAAACACATTCCAAAGCCCCATCGTATCTTGGCTCTTCTTAGGAACCCAGGCTGAAAAACAGCTCTTCAGGACATATTTTCATAAATTAGTTCAGTTTCCATCTAAGGGGGGAGGATTTAGAAGGAGCTGGTACTGGGGGGGAACTGTATCACCACTTGTGCACCTAATTGGTGATTTTTATCAATTATGCTAATTTGCAAAACTTATACAAACTGTATTCACTCTGTGGGGATGGGCTCTTGTGGACGTTTTCCATATCTGCACCTGGAGGCCTCCAATGAAGTCCAGGCTTTATATTGCCTCCTATTCTAATATTATCTCGAAAGTGTGTGTTGTTCATTGATAGGTTCTTAAGGCATCAACATCATATTAAAAGGAGGGTGGAGTTATTTGCTTCAGGTTGAAAGGCATTAATTAGCCTCATGGCTGGATTAACCCAAACCAAGAATAAAGGATTGGCTCATTTTAATCAAACACTTCCTGCTCACTTTGATTAAGTCTAATTAGAAGCGAGGCTTTTTACAGGTAATGCCTAGTAGTCAGCAAATAAATAAATAAATAAATAGACTGAGAACATCCCAATCAGTATCACCTTACCTCGTGTTTGCATGTCTTACAAGTCTACATACCATTCCAATACCCACACCAGTTTTTATCTAAAACAAATTTTACATTGCGAGTTTCCCTTAACAGAAATAATGCAAGTAGGGCATATTATGCTGGGTCACTTTTAAAAAAAAATTACTAGCAAATATCTTGCCAATTTGATTATGACACAGTCAAACTCTTAACTTGTTAGACTGAAGCTGTTAGCTAAGAAGATGAGATTGAAAGCTCCTACCAAAAAAGTAATGTAGCTCTGTCCTGGGGTAATCCACTATGTCCTTGTACTCTGTATCTATCTGCAGCCCCCCCAAAATTGTTACTGTATCTTTAAGACCCTACAGTCGAGAACACTGTGCGTGGAGGGGTTGTTATCATGAGTGCTTTTAAAATTGTCAGTTTTAGGCGGCTTCCAGTTCTTTTGCCACATGGTATTCACTTTGCAGGGTACCTGGTCTTTGTTCAGGCAAAAGCTTTCCTTTGCTTTTTGAGTTTTCTTTCTGGTTTTTTTTTTTTTTTTTTTTTTTTTTTTTTTTT
>VZRX01013178.1:107724-121107 GCA_013398075.1 Notiomystis cincta | reverse complement strand
TGGTTGGTTGGTTGGTTTTGATTAGAGAGAGGGATTAATTAATGTTATTCTAAGATGTGGTCATTTAATATAGGATGTCCTGTTACTGTACAGAATGAGCTGAGAAGCATGGCTGTCACCCCACCTCTTCTGTGTTTCTTTATCAGGTGTTTTCCTTGTTATTTCAACTGATTCTTACTTTGGTGTTTTATTCTTTAGCTTTTGTAGTTTACCAACAAAGAGTTCACACATCTCTGATCTGAATGCCTTTGTCTTCTCCTACATCTGAACTTGCTGGTGTTCCTCAGAAATCACTGGATTTGTTTGCCTACCACACAGTCTTATTTTCTCCTCTGGTTTGCTAGTATTTGGAGTAGAATTGGATCAGTGGTGATCCAGATCACAAGTTAAACAGTCTTTCCCTGCTAAATGTGGCATTTAAATTCTATGCACGGCATTATTCCATGCTGAATTGTGAAAGCATCTACAAGAGACCTGCACAGACACTTCTGGATGCTGGCCAGCATGGTTTCTTTCTCTTTCTGCCAGTTGGATAATATAATAAGCGTGTTATTCCTTCACAGACTGGAAATAGTCCTCTCTGTCCTCTGTCATGCCTTGTCAAACTTCTCTAGTTATGGACTGCTCCAAACTTAATAGATGTGGAGAATTAGACACAGTCCATGCTAGTGGACCATGCTCCACTGAGCTACATATTATTATGAAGTGTTTTCACTTATCCAATCCATACTAGTACTAGACAGTCCTTTCTGCAAGAGAAGGATAAAGTTGTTCTTGAACAACTAGGAAAGTCCTCCCTCAGTAGGTACACAGTCAGCATCTGAGGCCAGTAGAGAAACTTGTGGTAGATGTAACTTTGATACGTATCTGGTGTTGAACTGACAGCCAATAGTCTGGCTTTTCCTGGTTTGCTGAGTTACTGGTACAGAGGGGGAAGCTGCTGGCAAAATTCTGGGAGAAAGGCTGCTGTAGGCAATTACCTTGAAGTGAAGTTTCATGTATCTTTACCTTCAAGAAACCAGAAACACTTCTTTGCAGATTGGGGAAGGTTGTCCAGATCCTTCAGGAGTACAAAGTTTAACACATGTCCTTCTCAGTGTTTCATATTGTGAGTTTGACAAGCTTCTATGCTTGATTAGAACAGGTTTGCAGAAGTGCCTTGTCCTCTTGCTTACCATGGGACTGCGGGCCACACTTGTGGTAAACACCTAAGGGTTGAACACTTCACTGCTGAGTATTTTACCACTTCAATCTATTTCAAAGTTTTCACCTCAGACTACTTTGGACCTTTTTTTCTGATTTCAATATTTGAAGCAATTTTAAAAATGGTGTTTAATTTTTGCATTTTAGTAGCTCAAATTTGAAATAAACATTTACTACATGGTCAGAATATTAATTAATTTGCCTGCTTGTCACTGACTTTTAAGCTTTCTGCTATGGCAAACAAGCTGGTATTTATTTTACTTGATACTTAGAAATAATAGAATGAGAAATTTCAAAGACTTTTAATAAACATTGCTGTGAGTTTTATAAAAAGTATTGTACTACTAAGACAATATTTCCAATAACAATTTACTGTAATGTCATATTGTCTGTGAAGATAGAGATGGTTTTCATTTTCAGTCCAGTACATCTATCTGTTTTTTAACAGTCTGGATCTTTTGGTATTACCCTGATGTTCAAATTAATATTCTCCAATAGTAATGATGGGAATATATTCATAATTTTATTCCTAAAAAACTTGTTTTTATTTTGGTTTTGTACTAAAATACAGTTATTCATTAAAAAAAAGTGACCTACTTCATATTTTGCCTTTGCTTTTTAGGTCAGATTTATACATTTGACAGTTTCCCTGTGCCAAACTGACATCAACATGAATAATGAAGTGTGTCGCAGTAAAGTAATTCTTTAGAGCAGCAACACCAATACAGTACTTTTCCACCTTCCCTGACCCATTTATCACTGTCTTCCCATGTACCTTTCTGTAGAAATAGTTGTGAACTAAATGAATATTGTATGTTATGAAATGCGAGGTTGTTTGTAATTTCCTGTAATTTATAAACATTATACTTGTTATAATTTATAGAGATAAACCAACCAATCTTCTGACATAAGTGGTGCAAACTGAGCAAAAGAAACATAATTTTCTATCTTGATAGATTTTTTTTCATACTTGATACTGTGATTGTTTCAGGGCTAGGATTACTTCTTCAACATTCTTTATGGACAGTTAGCCAAAACTATGAAAAAAATCTAAGATTTTAGTCAATCTTTCTCTAGCCAAACTCCTACTGATGAGCACAGCAGATTCAAAGAGTATGCTACTCCTAGTAAGTATAAACTGTAGAGTTTCAATGTGAATTTAGCACAGCGAGGGATATTTAGTAAGGAAACTTCTTGCTTTTGCATAAGCTGGGAGTTGAAACTCTGCCTGTTGCACTTGTTATGCAGGAATGCTGTGACAATTCAAACCAAAAGAAAACTAAACTCATCGGTATTTATGTTGTAAGCATCCTGTCTACCAATGAAGCTATATACATAATAAATAATAATGACATAGATTTGACAAATAAAAGAGCAGCTTGTTTTATTTTGTTAATAGATGATGTAAGTCTCAGAAAAGATTGAGCTTCTAAATACAATATTTTAAAAGACCATGATTAATTTGTTCCTCTTAACACAGACTTTATAGATGAGTACACAGAAGGAACATGACTCCTTGAGTCAACCTATGGTAATCTGAATAATTTAAAATCACAAAATAGAAAAATTAATGAGTTTATTAAACATCCAATGCTTAAGTAACTGGTACTGAAAGTAAACCATTAGCAAAGACTGTAGAGAACTGGACTGGAAAAAGAATATAGCCTATTTATATCATCTGATTTGTCAGGATGAAAAGGTGGTAGCAGGAGCAAAAGGAGAAGTAAATAATAACTGCTCTGCAAATATAATTGCTATTTTGCAGAGGCAGTGGAAGCACATCAATTTGCATGTACACTTAATCTTGACAGAGCACTGTGGCAAAAGGTTTTGGTTGAAGTGGCAAAGGCCTGTGTTTGAGAATTGCCTGTGAGAATTTAATTTCATTTACATTCCTCTATGAATGTTTAATGAATATTCGATCTTATTTAAAGTATAATGATAAATATGCTAACAGGTTTTTTGTTCTCCCAGAAAGTAATTAAACATCTTATTGCTGTGTTCTGGGCTAACACAATGTGAATATCTAATGCAGGAGTACATGCATTTTTTTATTTAAACAACAGTCTGGACTCTGCTTATTTGGACTGAAACCAGGCCTGGCACCCAGCAGATCCCTGATCTTTCTAGTCCTGCACTAGGCACAATTCTTGGCTAGCTATACTGGGATGTCAATTCCTTTACAACACAAAAAAGTATACGAAAAACACCAGTAAAGTTCCTATATAGAAGCCATTGGACATCTGAGGCCACTCTAAGCCAGCTCATCTATGAGTTGGTAGCAAAGGAAACATCTTGCAGGTAGATCTGTAATCTAGGCTATAATCTCAGGCTGGGAGTTTTACTCTTCAGTTCTACGCTGTCACTTCCAGTCTGTTGAATGCTGTGGCATGAGACCACAAAGAGCAGCTTGGGAGCTGTTTGCTTAATACTGCTGATTGAGCTGAATTCTGATTACTTCTCAGAAAAGTCAAGAAAAAACAACAACAACAAAAAAGTCAATCTCTTTATTTTAAAATTTTGTATATAATTTATTCTTCTAATTTCAGATAATTTCTGAATATTTCTAAAGGGGGTGGAAAAACAAAGTGCTGTGTCTGTGACCACAAAGTGCTGTGATGGCAGATTGTTTCACCTGGCTGCTTTACCAGTTCCTCAGGATTAACAATCCCTAGTCTATTCTTCAGATTTCTTCTTTCTGTTGCTAGAGAAATAACACAAATTTGAGATAATAAATTTCTTTGTCTCAGATGTTTGAAGTTGAAATAGCTGCTCCAGATAAAGAATTGGTCAATTAAATAGTTTATTTAATGTTATGTGCTATATGTTTTAAACTGATATTTAAAAATTATCTTTGAAAAATTCCTTTTGCAAGAAACTCTTCAATTCATATGTGATTTACTCATAAAACACATGGCATCTCTGCTGTAGATTTCAAGTACCATATGGGAATGAACATGTTTTCTTTAACTTCTATTCAACAGTACATAGTGACTGTTTTTCCTTGTTTTATTGACCTGTCTAAAAATATATTTCAGTATTTTTCCCATGATTGCACTATTCTCTTATACACTTAGCACCACATTTCTCAGCTGACTGATTTGACAGTTTGGGAAAAGAGTAGAAATTATCAACTGAAACTAACAAGCTCATGTTATTTCACCAGATTTTACTCTCTGTAGAACAATGTGAAAAGGATGACCCATTTTCTCCTCTTGCCAGGATTAAAAGCCAATACATCAAGAATCTTGAAACTATCACTAATTTGCAGTGATCTTTATAGGCCAGAAATTCTTGTGTTTATATATTGTACTCTTTGCAGTCTGCTTTGAAAAAAGACTTCCCTACTTTGCTATAAAATGAATTATTGACAAAGGTGGGAAAGCCTGATTGAAAGCAAACAAAAAAGTAGTCATTTGTAGAGAAATACAAGTTATAAACATGGTTATTTTTTTTCAGTGATCCACATGCAGATACACCCTTTAGCTGATGAGGGCAAAACTCCTTCAAAGCCACTGGGTGCAGCACACCATCTCCCACATCTGTGCAGTTCCTCTTACCCTCCCATTCACATATAACATCAATAAAGTCAAACACTGTGTTTCCATCAGTGCTTCCTGTGCCCCACAGAAGTTTTGTAGGCCATGCTAAGTAATCTATAGCACTGCATGTTTTTCCCACCTGAATTTTGGTGACAATGTTACCTAGTAGCCTACAGAAAATGGTGGTGGTGGTCATCTCAACAATTTGGCAATTAGTCTGTAAAACTGATATTGTTCATTGTGGCCTTTCTTGTAACTGTAAACAAAGTCGTTTAAACTGCCTGATATGGCCATTAGTAGCACAGAGCCCAGCAAGGCCCCAAGATCCAGTTGAGTGCTTGTTCAATTTCAGCAAATAGTCTGTTTGTGCCTAGTACTTCTGGCACCTAGTTAGCAGTAATACTGCTGCTACCCTTTCAGCATTCAGGAGAGAGCATGTGTGAAGTTTGTAAGGAAAATGACACTTGCCTCGTGCTTTTCCTGGTCTAACACTTAACGCAGAGTGTGGAAGCTGTGACTTTTCTACTGCTCTGAGGTCTGTAGAACTTTTCTGAAGTAGGTAATAATCTGGAATGAAATCTTGTCAATCCCTACACATATATATGGCATGTTGGTTCACTTTAACCTCAGGTCCATGCATATCCTGCATGCCAAAGCGTTGCAGAGAGAAGTAGGTAAAGCGATGGAAAACCAGTGGCCATTAATCTAACAATGGAAATACCTATTTTAAAGCAGCCATGGTGGTGTCATGGGTCACATAATCTTCAAACATTCTCAATCTCTATATTAAACTTCCCACAATTTTAGATTTTAAATCATCACTTCATCTGTACTTAAACAAGAAAAAACACCCAAATTCTTTTAAATTTAGAAAATTGTAATTCTGTGAAAATGTCTAATTCCTTCCATTTTGAAATACTTTTATCACCATGAAATTTTCACTGGTGATTTGGACTTTTCTGTTCTTTCTGCCTGCAAAAACATGACTGAAGCATGACAGAAAATTTTCTTATTCGTCAAAAGTTTTCAAATACATGTCTCAAAAAAAATAAGAAGATAAAAAGAAAAACTGAAGAGACACCTAGTAATATGAGCTGTCAGCATTTTGAATGTGATATTTTTCCTGACAGGAGACTAGAAACCACTATAGACTAAATCTTTGAGTTCTCTCTATGGCTCTTTTCATATTATGCTGATATGAACTAAGAGAGACACGAGTCTCTTTATTTTGGTCTGAATTTAAAACGATGTTTATTCCCCTTCAGCAGCAACATTAGGACAGCCCGTTTATCTTTGCTGTGTTATCCTCTCTACCACTTAGTCCTAGATATATGGGATTTTTGTCCCAGAAATATCCTTCTTTGTCTTTTGAGGCATAGTGTTTTCAGTTTCAGTAACTTTAGAAACTTATAGCAGGATAGATTAAAGCCTACAGCCATAGAGCCTAAATTGTTCAAGAGGTTCTTAAGAGGTATTACCTGCCAGGGGCCTCCTCGTGTTTGACATGGCTCTCTGCTGAGGAGCCATGTACATATTTCCAGCTCTGTATAAACAATGTTACTGAACACCAGATTCTGGTCCTCATAAATGTTTTATTTTAAAAAGTGGTCTAATGTAGAGAAACTACACTATGCTATGAAAAGGATCTAAAGCTGAACTTCTCAGCAACCAGACTTAGATCCAGAAGATAAGTTTTAGCCTACCATGCTAAATTCCCTGGTAGTATGCTGTCTGAACAGTAGATATTTGTGATTGCATTTCATAGATTCTTATGCTGTTATACAATTAAGGCTGAGAGATAAAAGGAAATAAAATGACATTTAAAAACTTCTCTACCTGGAGAAATAGTTACAAAATAGCCATTCAAAGAGGCACTTGTAAGAATAGAGCAGTGCCAAATACCTCTTGTGGAAGAGCTGTTTGAGGTTACTTCTCTGTGTCAGTAAATCCTTCAAAGTTTATATCCAAGCAGGGATTGCAGACTTTGCTCTTGCTGTCATCAGTCCTGCAGAGAAGAAAATAAAAGAGCAAGACTAATTCTAATCCTGTTTTGTTTTTTTTTCTCTTAGGCAGAATATATAATTGTAATTTCTTTGAAAAGAATTATCTTTATTTTCCATTTCAGACTGACATTCAAAGATAGACATTGCCTAATATATTCATGTGGATAGAGGCAACATTCTATTATGACTACTCTTCAATAATTTCTCTTTTATTTATTTTGAGTANTTCCATTTCAGACTGACATTCAAAGATAGACATTGCCTAATATATTCATGTGGATAGAGGCAACATTCTATTATGACTACTCTTCAATAATTTCTCTTTTATTTATTTTGAGTATTAATGATTGTTATTTCTTCCGATCATTGTTGAGCAGAAAACAAAAATAAGCCCCAACAACAAATCTCTTTGAACATCAATTGAAGATTCCTCACTCTATGTAAAAAAGAAAATCCCAAACCCCTGGCTTAAAATCGCAAATTCTTTCTAAATTATTACAAATCTAGAGACATCCTCAGAGATGTGGCTTATTTTCAAATATTTTTGATGTAGAGCTGCAGGGAGTATGTGACATATCCTAAAAAGTATGTATTATTGAAATAGTTTCCTTTTAGAGTTTGGAAAATGTCATCAATGCTTAGGCAAGAAAACAATACTAGGGAGATGGTAGAGATAGGAATAGTCGAGTGAAAGTAAACTGTGTGGTCCTATTTCTTAATCAAGGAACTTGCCATGGGGGAGAGAATTCAATGATACTGAAATTGCAGCACAGATTAAAAAGGGAAAAGATACTTAGCCTGGGAAACTCTTTGCCAAAAGATGTAGTGAGGCCAAGACTTGGAGAAAATTCAAAAGCCACTTGGCTGTTCTACAAACATAATAACCCACAATGGTATGTTTTTTTGGGTAGATATAAAGATTGTTCCTTTAGAATGTGAGTCAACTGATAATTGCCTAAGAGTGGAATGAAATTTGCTATTGGAGAAGTTATTCCCCCACTGTCTGCAACAGGGTTTCTCAGACCTCTTTGTTCCAGCGTCTGGTGCTGGCCATGATAGGGCACAGTCTGCATAACATAGTAACTCATCCTTGTTACTAACATTTAGGCCAAAAAGAGCTCCGGGATGGTTACTGAAGTATTTACACAAACACTGTTGTGTGTCAGTCTTGCAAAAAGACCTCTTAGGTAGTTCATCTAGGTGCCTGCAGGGTTAAATACACACTGCTGTGTAACAAAGTGCAGCTCTTTGAAGAGTTTAACAATCTCCACAGGACTGCTCTGTTACTGTGCCACTCTTAGATGATCACAGAATGTATAAGTGGCTAAACCTCTGCAGAGAGCCTGATCTCGTCTGGAATCAAGGACACTTAACATAATCTACTACAGAAGGACTTCCAATGTTTTTCCTGTCAGGTAAAACAGCATAACACTTGGCAAGTTACATTTAAGAGAAAGTTGTGGGTACAGATTGCAGGATGTCATGGGGCCACTCATGCCACAGTGTCTTAGCCGTTTCCTTTCTGATAGTGCACAGTGCTTGAAACAAGACAAGGGCATATCTTATCTACACTACAGAAACTTAGAGTGCTTTTAAGAAGTAAATTGGTTAGCAGTTCTGTGGCTGCACCACAGAGCTCAGTTCAGTCTGCTCAGCCCTCCCAGACAGGGTAAATACACCTTTCCAGAAGTTTGTGCTCTCACTAGTAGATTGTTGGACTCCTCTATACAGTTAAATTAAAAAGTGATAGATGGCAGTCCTAGGCACTGAAACTCCATTGTTCCTACTGTTAGATAATTAGATTTGGGCACACCTTTAACCCAAGCCAGTTATCTCTGTGCCAAACAATTCCTGAACATGGCAAGGGAATTAGTCAACTAGGATGTGATCATTACATTTGGAGCACTGAGGGAGTTTAGAAGTGGGCTAATTTCAGCTGGCACAGTTCAACCAGTTAACTTCAAGTCTCAGTGCTGGGAATGACCCAAGGTATACAAAAATTAACAGAGTAGTCACTTTAGAGTTAGCTTATTTAATGGTGGCTTGAGTGTACATATCTGTGCAGGGGAGGCTTGCCTAGCATTTTAGCAAAACTCTAATTAAAGTTAGAAACACGAAGAGAGAAGAAAATAATTGCCCTGGAGGTTTGACTACAGAGAGATAATCTCCAGGGGAGCAGCTGTCTTTAAGAGTCTGACCTTCTTTAGGGGAAAATCTTTCATATGTGACACTCAGGATGTAAAATTCTATGTTTCAAAAAACCCATCCAAAAGATTTAACCCAAAAGCCTTTTGATACAATTTGGAGCTTGTTGTTGTTGTTGTTGGTTGGTTGGTTATTTGTTTGTGGGGTATTTTTTGGTTTAGTCCAGATGTTTTAACTTGGTACTGGTTTTGCTGCCTGGAATATTGGCAGAGCATTGATTAGAGGTGGTGTAAACCTTCACAAGGTGCCTTTTTGGAAGGACAATGTGTAAAAAGGCCAGAAAGGATGCCCTATAAGCTTCATGAAGATGTGAAAAGGCATCTTCTTCCAGCTGCTTTTACTTTTGTTATTAGAATAGTATTGCTGGCCATTTGTGCAAGTAATGTTTAGAAAGATGTGAAAGTGGTAGTCTGTTTCATCTTTCTATGTCTTCTCAAAATTCCTGTTTGAGTGATAAAAGGCTCTGATAAAGGAAAAAAGGGTCATCTCATATCAGAACTTAAGCATATGATAAGAGCTATGATGAATTATAACTTAAGGACAGTGTAGAACACTTGTAGTGTTCTCTAGAAATGATTTTGCAGGGTGTTCCACCTTCCAGCTCAGCAGGCAGAGGTTTCTAAGCTAACCCAAGAACTGGATGCAGAATTGCTGTGTCAGCACAGCACTACACCCTAATTAATCAGCAGAGAGGAGTTAGGTAAGTTAGCTCCAGTAGCACTGTACTAATGAAACTCTGTGTCTTCTCAGCTGCATGCTATCTGAGCCGTGTTGGATCAGATAAATGTTCCAACTTGTTCAGTACCTGTAACCTCATCCTAGACTGCATTATGTAAAATGTCTATTGGGGTCTGACTTTGAATGCCAGTATATTTGGACAAATAGCCTACGTTTGCAAACAAACTTAGAAAAAAATAAATTAAAAGACTTCAGAAGGAGCAATCTTTTAAATATAAAACAGAAAATATTTAGTGCTTCTGAAACAAAATCCAGTGAATTTTTTTCATCACAGATTCTGCATTTATTTGTGAACGTGACAAAATATTTTTACAGTATATTGCCCCATTCTATTTAGTTAAAATCTGCAACAAAACAACAGCTCATCTGACCAAATTGCATTGACTGTGGCCAAAGAAAACACTTTCTGGTTTTTGCGAATAAATAGACCTTGCTGCCATAGACCATATTAGATATTAAGGAAATTCAGAATAAGAAACTAGGAAAATTCAAGACCTGGTTGAATAATAGAAGCTTTCAAGTGTCTAGTGGGAGAAAAACTATTTGAAAGGACATATAGTAACACTTTTCAACAGCTTTACTTTTCACCCAGAGGGTTGTTGGGCACTGACACATGCCTCCTAAGAAAGTGGTCACAGCACCAAGTCTGAAAGAGTTCAAGAAGGTTTTGGACCATACTCTTATGTACATGGTGTTATTCTTGGGGATGTCCTGACAGGACAGGAGTTGGACTTTGATGATTCTTGTGGGTCCCTTCCAATTCAGCACATTCAACAACTCTGTTCTGTAAAATCCACCAGACAGTGGTTTAAATTTTTGATTCTTCATAGATGAGATATCCTGAAACAGACCAGGCCAAAATATATCCTTGATTTTTGATGACATTATGCACTGGCACATTTGGGAGATACATAGACATACTGTACATGAGTTTACATTACAGGAGACTGATGTGATTGGTGCTCATTAGAACATGGTGGTTGTGTTAGTGCACTGAATTATTTTCAAGCTTTCAAGCAGCAATTAAAATATTTCTTACATGCTTTTTCTTCTTTCTCATGTTCTGTTTCTTGCCTATGGATATAGGTCCAAAATATCTAACCATATGGAAAAATCACAAAGATATTATGGTGTTCTAGTCTGAATTCCAAAAGAAGTGGAGCTTGCGTAGTCTGCTTCTATCAACAATTTTGAATATTTTGGCCAATACTTTTTGGTTTTAATAGTGATGTAGATTATTTAGAGTTACTAAAGTCTCCCTTCTCTTATGAGATAGTGGCTCAAGTATATGTTCAGAGACACTCCTGTTCTCCTACTAGCAGAAGTGCTGCAGGGTTATCATTCCCGTTTTTGATAGCTGAAAATCAAATTAGCAACAAATCTTTTGAAAGCAGGCAAAGCACCAGTGAGATCTTGCTTTTTATTGGGAAGAATCTATCCACATTACAGGAAGCCATGGACAACCACATTTTTTCCATTCCTTTACTTACAGAACTGATTTTATAAATCCCAATATCTTCAGTGCAGAACTATGACTACAATAAAGTTATCACTTGATTCTCAATGGCTTATGGTTTGACACCTGACAGTCCATTTTTAGCTATATCTTTGTGATAGACATTTCCATAGTAAACCAGTAATTTCATAAGAAGTTTTGATTTCTAGATGTTGATGAATTGTTTACAAAAGTGAAAACTGGAGGTAAGGCACTAGATAATGCATTATGATGACAGGATATCCTCAGACGTGCAGCATCTCTTGAAGCAGGGAGTTATTTAAGAGGCTTACTAGAATTATGATAGTTTGCTTTCTGTTGTTCAATTTTAACCAGACAAATTTGGTTTACTCATATTTCTAGAAGTTATATTTTTATATTCTCTTACTGAATTACTCTGATTAAATTACAACAGCAAACTGATTTTTATAGTCCCTTGTGTGAGCAAAGGTTGGGAAGAAATGTTTGCCGGCCATCCTCTCTCCATTTCCTAGTGACATTTCAATATTTTCTTACAAGTTCTGCTTATCATTTTTTCTGTCAAGGCTTATTATATTGTGATTAAAATTAAAAATTACTCTGTCCTGCAATGTTTGAGATGAGGAGAGCAATACTGAACCTCCATTTGAAAGAAAAGAGATAGTCATGCGTGGTGTATCCAGTAAGCATAATCCATAACAAACAGTAATAACATTTTTGCATAGGTGGAAAAAAAAGCCTGCAGAATTTCTGAAAAAAAACCCTTTTTGTGAAATTGTATGGCTGAAACTGAATCAGGTATATAAGTAGTGGGTTTTGTCTTTTCCAGCACATGAGAAAGCATGGCCACCTTTTCCTATTTGGAATATGGGTATGCCCATTTCATTTTGCATGTGACGCCTCTTGCCTTCACATTGCAGGATCTAGTGCTGTGGCAAGATATCTGTTGTTTTGGCACTAAAGTGCAGCTAGGGAAAGTGTCTTAAGCAGGACTCCTTTGGATATTGGGCACAACTCAGCACTGTGACTTCTTTCTTGCTTTCTGTCCGCATGCAAATGATTAGGGAGTCACCCTAATCTGCAGACCCTCTGCTTTTTTCACAAAGGATCATGGGCAGAGAAAGAGACCGTAGCACTGTACTGCATAAATGCAGAAGGTACAGTGTTCACTCTGTGCATGTAAATTCTCAGGAATGTCAAACAATGGATTGTCTCTGTCCTGCTATTCTGGGCAAGCAGGAAACATCAACACAGTTCTAAGGGTAAATCCCAAGTCAATCGGTAATAGAAAGGCATTGGGAAAAAAAGTCTTCAAAACAAAAATTTGCATAATGATGAGGTTCCTGTTTTTTTCCTTTGAGCTTCTTGCATCTCTAGAAATAAAACACAATATAATATGAATTAATGCAATAGGGAGATGTAGGAGTCATCAGCAAAATCTTGCCCTGTACAGGGTTAACACAGCCTGCTCTTGATGGCCTCAGTCATACAGCTCTCCTCCCATATTGCTACTTTGATCCTTTCCCCATGACATTGTCACAACATATTAAAGCCCCCATCATGCAAACACTTCACGCATGTGGGTAGTCAGAGTTAATCACATGCATGAGTGTTTGCAGGATAACAGCCTGAGAGATTAAAATCTAGAAAAGCAACCATATAAAATGACCTATTTTGAACAGGAAGAGAAAGGGACTCAACAGGAGTTCTTTATAGCTTACTTGGATATAATGTTGCAAAATATGTCATATCTTACATTTTTACAAAACATCTTTCTCTCCTCTAGCACCGTATCTAAAAACATAGCAGCAAAAGCTGAAATGTGAAACTGGCACTTTGCCAACACTTTAAATCTGTTGATGTGGCCATGACATGAAAACCCAGACACAGGAACAGCTGTCTGGCACAGGAGTGTCCTCGACTTATTCGTTAATTGAGTTCCTTAACAATATTTGTCACAACTTCTGAAGATTAGGAGTTGTGATTTTGGAATAGTAACACAATGAAAAATAAAACAAAGGTAGAAAAACAAAGCGTGAGGCTGTTACTCGCTAATTGTCATGCACTTAGCAGCTTCAACAGCCTACTTAGCACCTGCCTCTTTAATAGGTTTTAGCAAGAAGGCTAGGACCAGACCCTTTTAGTTTGCAAATCAACCCTACTAGATTTAAAAAAAAAAAAAAAAAAAAAAAAAAAAAAAAAAAAAAAAATTTTTTTT
>VZRX01013178.1:45127-87972 GCA_013398075.1 Notiomystis cincta | reverse complement strand
ATTCTTCAAAGTGGAGAAGAGAACACTGATTTCCTCACAGAGTTTGCACAACATTTCAGTATGTTAACTACATTTAAACACATTGTCAAAAATATTTACAATTAATAAACATCAAAAGCACTTTAAAACATTGCATTAGAAGGAAATAAAAAATATTATGGTACAAATTGCTGTGCACAAAGAACTCTGAAATAATAATGGATGGATGGGATTCACTTCATCTTCAGAAATCTACAGTGTAGTTGCCTTTGAGATATCATAGCTCTTCTAGCAAATGAAGAAAAATAAATGCATGCAGAGAGTGATTCATCTCATTCTAAAAGAGATGTCTAAAATAAGCAAGACTGCATTTTACAAGTTGCTGTTTCTTTCCTCCCACTGCACAGAGAGTCCAGATGACTAGCTCTGATGTAGGTGGCTACAGTGTAGACATTTATAGTTGGGGAAATTAATCCTGTTCCACAGTTCTCGAAGGGGTGGCCAAAAATGGGAGATCAAATAAGGAATAGGATGCTGCTAGAGCTATTCCACACATAATCATGGAGTGTTTCCAAACTAACATAAACCTTTTCCTTTAGTTGTTGCAAATACAAAACCAGGTTTTGAAAAAAGGTCAAGCCAGGTTTGTCATTTGATAGTCCCCAGGGCTAAACAGAGGACAAGTGTCAATTAATTTTAAATTAAACAGTTCATTAATGTTATATATGTATGTTATGTAAGAGGGTGGTGCTTATGTTTCAGAGGGAATGGTTAAGTAAAAATCTGGCTTTCCCACACTGTTGTATGAGAAGAGAACTGTGTAACAGCCATTCCACCCAGCTCTCTGAGAATTAAACTATCTCCCTTTTCTTTTCCTGTCTCTTAGGGAGCTGCCAGAACTGCTCTTTACTGTTAAAAGCTTCAGCTGCAGTAAGAGGACATGTATTGAGAAATGGTCTGGTGCCTCTACTCTTTCTCCACTGCTAACGAGAAATCCTGTGTGGCATAGAGAAGGTCCCAAATTGTTGCAGCAATCTGAACCCAAAACTGTCTACGAAGGAGGATGTTTAAAAAGAGGTCAGACTTAAAGACATTTTTAAAAAGATCTGTTAATAATTGTGCTTTCTTCACCAGCAACAGCAAAAAAGAGAAATGACACTGTACTTCAACTTATGTTATCTTTCATTCCTGCGTGCATAGACATCCTTCTTAAATAACCACAAATTCTAACTCCTACACAACTTCATTTGGAAACAGAAATTCTGAAACATGCACAGAAGAATAAACTTGTTTACATTCTACTTTATGTAACACCCTGAACTGATGATATGCCTCTAGTAGAGATATACTATTTACTAATATTAATACTAGTTTAGTAAGAACTTTCAAGGAGTTGGAAGTAGCAGAAGTTTGTGCTGTAGGGATGGTGGTATTTCAAGATAAGGCTTTCTCTTCCTCATAAAATGATCCAGACTACACAACCAGCAGTGCTGCAACCATAAACAGCAAACCTCCCCCAACAGAAATCCTCCAGTTCAGGAAAACATTACATAGAAATAATGATTACCTGGAGCAAAATTATTAAACTATATTTGATCACTTTAAATTTATATCAATAACACAAACAACAATTAAATTTCTCTTTTCTCTTTTCTCTTTCTTTTCTTTTCTTTTCTTTTCTTTTCTTTTCTTTTCTTTTCTTTTCTTTTCTTTTCTTTTCTTTTCCCTTTCCCCTTCCTCTTCCCCTTAAGCCTCATTGAGCAAGTAAACTAATATTTGAGCTGGAGCCAGAGGCATGTGCAATGCCTCACAGTTCTGACAAACATTTTTTCTTTAGTAGAAGTATCTCCTACCCTTGATTGGGGTAATCTGACTGATACTGTGGAAGGCTTTAGGTTTACCTGCTGGTGGCCGTAGTTTTCTTTCTAGGTGTTGTTAATTTAGCACTTTGAATCATCAGCATTCTAAAGGAGAAGAAGTAGATTCACTAAGTCCTGTGCAGTCAGCACATGTTGCTCTGAGCGGCTTCTCTTCTTGGCTCTGCACTAGACACAGATCTTACGTAATAATATGGAAGAGTCATGTCCTATGTGGCACACATGACTAAAAATTAATTTGCTAATTTATACAGCTATTTTAACTCTCTTAATCCTCCAAAAAAATTCTTTCACATTGGACTACATGTGCTAAATCTTATGGGATATCTGTTAAACTACTGTTTTTTCCCGCTTCTTACATGCCTATGATACCTTGTATGGGAACAGAATTTTAATATTTTCATAGAAAGTAGCATCAGCTGAGTGGCAAGCCTTAAATAATTGCAGCATTTGTTAACTAAATTTGATAACCTACATGATAAAAATTTTTATAGGTATCTTGCAAGATACTACTTTTGCAGCTGAAATATCCTCTGGCAGGTCTCTCTTTCCCTCTTAGGGCAAAGAAAGTGAACTTTGCTTCCTACTCCTGGTTGTCTGCTGTGTCAGCACTACTTATGTGGGCAGCCCAGTCAGATCCAAAAAGCTGAAAGACTGAGAAAGCAGAGTTGTTGCTGGGTCACTCATACCAGCAGAAATGTAAAAAACAGAGCAATTTATTTAGGGTGGCCACACTGATCATATTCAACTCCAAATGGGCCTACTGGCCTTGTATTGCTGGTAGGATCTAAATGGAGCATTTTGTGTGGGAGCACATGAGACTGCCTTGAAAGCAAGAGAGAATCTCAGGCTGTAGTGGGTCTACTGGTGCATGTGTCCTTAGAACCTGGTTACCCTGGCTTGTCCAAGAAGTGATTTGTAATGATATCCTCAAGAATAAAGAAAGTGAGTGAGCCATAAAGGGTTAAACTGCTGTCAGATAGCAAATCTGGATGACTATATATGCTGTTAAATTTCTTATTTTACTATATGCTAGTTTCTGCTGGAGTAGAGGTAATTGNGGCTGAACACCTGCCTGCTCAGGGGGAGCAGTGAATTCATTCCATGTTTTGCTTTGCTTGTGTGCAGAGCTTTTGCTTTCCCTATTAAACTGTTTATACCTCAACTCACAAATTTTCCAGCTTCTACCCTCTTGAGTCTCCCCCTGATCCTACTGGTGGGGGAGTGAGGGAGTGGCTGCCTGGTTTTGCTTGCTGTCTGGGGTAAAATCATGACATAATACTTTAAGAAAGCTGACTTCTGAATGCTACATTCTACAAAATGTAGGTGGCCCTTGCTTAAGCACACTCAGACAATTTGATGGCACCCGGATTGTGGCCCCATTCCTACCATCTTCTCTTCTCCCTATTTTCTTTCTTTGGTCTAAAATAGCAGTACTGGGTTTTGTGCATAGCATTTCAGATAGCTGGGTAATGCACTAAGCCTACTCTAGATATACTCATTTAGGAGGCAATCAGAGTCAGGGGTTATAAGCCTCAGGAGAGAATTACAGGTATTTGTTTTGACCATAAACTTCCCAATTTATCATTCCCACTAGACCTGCTTTCTCATGTACAAAGATAGTTGAAGCCATTGCATTGTTCTAGTTCTTTTCTGTCAGAAGAGCTTTTCTAAAATATATTTATGAAGTGATGGATTGTTTTAACAGTTTGAACATTAGTTTCACATGTCGTTATAAGTAGAAGAAAACATTACCTGGTTTTCTGGTCCAGTTAGATGTTAAAATTGTGTTTAGTCTTATCCCTTTTTTTTAACATTTTCTTTTGTGTGTCTGTGTATTCATTTTAAGTTTTGCAAAACTGAGAAAACTATTTTGAAACTCAAGTCAAAAGGATCCATTCGGTTTAGGCAGAGGGAAATTAAATTTTTGATTCTGGTATTGGCCAGCATAAATCCCTGATGTAAACATTAGGATGTCACAGTGAAAACACAAATAGTCTACATTGCTCCAAACTACCATTCCTATACCACAAGAAATAGTTTGGTCCTACATTTACTGCAAATTGCTTACGATAAATTCAAGAGAATGAGGTGTCTGTGGTTCCTATCTGTGTCCAAGGTAGAGATATGTAACAGTACAAAGTTATTACAATTGTAATTATAATAATTTACAATATTTCATTTTGAAATGCATATTCTTAAAATATTTCTTAAGTTCTGTTTTTCTCTTCTAACACACATAGGTGGAACTGGCCACTTGTATTATGAAAATTTCCTACTTGTGGGCTGAAACCTCTGTTAATCTTTGTCCCTCTGAGCACTTTCAGGATATCAGCTTCTTGCACTGAAAAACGTGTTTTCCAAATGTTCTTTGTCACTTCATGTCTCGGAAATTTCTTGGAGATCCAGCTTTCCTCTATTCTCTGCTGTGTGCAGATTTGCATACAATATTACTTGCTCCTGGCATGGAACTTAAAGGGAGGATTAGTCCTGAACTTTTGTAGCAGGTCTTTAACTTTCTTCTCTGCATCTGTTCATGATGAGAGGCTTAAATGTGAAAGACAAAAGGATCAGGCCTCAGGAAAAGGCTGTTAAGACTTGGTTTCATTTTATGCCAACTAATTTAATTCAGAGACCAGAACAACAACTTTCATTTCTTTCCTATCTTCCCCCTCCATCCATCCCCCTCAGTCTTATGGCAAACTAAATTATTCCTTAAAAAAGCAAAGGATGTTGTCTGGATCGAGGTTATGTATAAACAGAAATAACAAGGATCTTGGAAAGTCTGGAAGTTCTTGTCATGTCAGTACATTACAGCACTTATGTTGTTTTTAACAACAATCCTTGAAATAGATTCATGCAGTGGTAAACCGAATCTAAGCTTTTAACCATACATTTCCTTGCTGTTCATCCTCTCCCAGCATGTAAATCCTTCTTTACAAAATTTTCTCGGCTGGCATAATGCTGAAAAATGCCTTCTTTTGGAAGTAAACAAAGCTTCTAACATCTCCCCTTTTGAGGACATGCCAAGAGAATTGGGGTAGTATAGCCTGAAGAAGAGAAGGCTCAGGGAAACCTTAGAACACCTTCCAGTACCTAAAGGGGGCCTACAGGAAAGATGGGGAGTGACTGTTTATCACTGACTGCAGTGACAGAATTAATGGTAATGTTTTCAAGGGGAAAGAGGATAGGTGTAGATTAGATACAAGGAATATATTCTTTAGTGTGAGGGTGATGAGACAGTGGAAAAGCTAGTCCAGAGAGGTTGTGAATGCCCCCTCCTTGGAAATGTTTAAGGCCGGGTTGGATGGAACTTTGAGCAGCCTGGGCTAGTGGAAGATATCCCTGCTAATGACAGGGGCTTGGAAAAACATGATCTTTAATGTCACTTCCAACCTAAACCATTCTGTCACTCTGTGTTTCTAGATGAAAAGTTTCCAGCTACATTAGTACTTCAGAAAACATCAACTTTAGGTTTATGTTCAAGGTAATGCCTTCACTTTAGCAAAACTAGGTAATATTAATGTAATTCTTTCTTCCTGTGTTGTATAACAGTGTGACTTTGTTACAACTGCTTAATCAGTGAATAGGACCTGCTGTGTCACGTGAGGGAGGTTTTTTAGAAATCTACAATAATGTGGAAGCTAAAACAAAGCCTTGCAGAGGCAGAAACACTAAAAGAGAAAAAAGATGCACAGCAGATAAGAGGGTTTCAGAAGGTGATGAAAAAAGATTAAATATAGTCAGAATTAGGTTCTAGAACTATGAGGTAATTTTTTTTCCTTCTCTCCTTTTTAACTGGCAGCCAATCACAAGTGGCATTACTTAGAAGGTAATGTTGTAGCCAGTACTATTGATCATCTTCATCAGCAAGGGATAATAAATCTGGATATTGGGACAGAGGAAACCCTCTGTGAGTTTGCATGTATAACCAAAATTGTTCAAAAAAATAATTACATGTGTCAGTATCAGCCAGAGACTTACCATCTTGATAGCAGCTGTGTGGAAGACAGCTGGAGGTCCTGGTACAGAAGTTGAAGGTGGGTCAGCCATCAAGGCTAACCAGGTACTGTGATGCATAAACAAGAGTGTAACCACCAGGATGGTTAAAAATATTATTTCCCTCTAAACTAGACACATAAGTCTCCTTCTGAAATACTGGGCCCCTGACACAGCCCATATGGGCAAATAGAAAAGATTCTGTCAGATGTCAGCAGGATGGTTAGGAGACTGCTACATGTGACATGGGAACAGGCTGGAAGAAATGGAGTTGTTTATCCGGGAGAAGGGGAAGGACATCCAGCACCAATCTTTCACAACCTAAAGGAAGTGTAGAAGTAAGGCAGAGCCTAAGAGCATTACTCAATAGTCACAGTGTGAATCAAGAGAAAGTCTTCTGGATATAAAGGGGAAATAGTTCTTACCAATTAGAGCAATTAGACACCAGAATATCATCTGATCCTGCACTTAGTCCTTACTGAAGAGGCCTTTGGACTAGCTGATCTCCAGAGACTCATGCCAATTTAAATTTGTTACTCAATCAATGTTTTCTGTGGTTGCACAAAAGTACTACCCTCCCTCTCACGCCACAAAGTAGAGCTAGCATTAAGTTATTCTCCTGGAGTAGAAGTTATCAGTATGGCTTAGAGCTCTGTCCTGGGAAATTCACTTCCTCTCACTGCTTGGTTGCCCTCCTCCTGTTCTCCCCTCAGCCTCATCCTCTCTGAGATTCCTCTTGCTGGTTGATCTTACTTATCTTACCCATTGAATTCTACTTTTGCCCTTTGCCTTTTGCATCTTGTATTTTACCACTTCCATGTTTTTCTGGTTAAGGCATGGTTAGCTGAACCATTTCACAAGAGGTGTGAAAACAATTCACGGCAGTATCTTCTTGATTGCAAAGAGGAATAGTTTGTGCTGCCTACTGATCCAAGCCCTTCTGCCTGCAGTCTGTACCTCATGTCATTGACTTGTTGCTCCAGCGAAGGCTGGTACGTACAGACCTGGCTACCTCAAGAAATACAGTCAAACACATTTGAGTAGGGCTCAGAAACAGAGAAGTCTCTGAAGAAAAGATCCTCTGTGTGGTGCTTTGTTAAACAGTCAGGGGTTATCTATACTCTGTTTCTGATTCATGGCTCAACTTTAATGTATGTTTTCATCTCATGCCTTTATTTTGTCTTCCCCTGCCTCATTGCAATAGGATATTAACAATGTTCCTGTGTATTACATTTCTTTCGATAACAAAAGACATTTTATATGCCCAGATTAATTTTTAATAAGTTAATAATTAAAGAAACTCTTCTAATAATTCTTAAAAAAATAAAAGCCAAATTCCTTCCTGTCCTCAGTCTTTAGATTTTCATGTTAAGATGCATGATTGAGATTTTTATTATATTGACCTTTAAATGCTAGGTTTTAAAAAATAATCTCTTCAGTCTTCTTACAACTGAACACAACTATTTCAGGTTAGTGTGAGCGCGAGCTGAAATACAGAACAGCTCGCAACAACATGCTGCATTCAGAGCTGCTGAAGTACATCTGCACCCACATGCCTTAACTAATTGCTGCATGACTTAGAAATCATTCCTTCTAAGGCATGTTCAGACAAAAAATGGAAATGTTTAGTCTGTGCCAACTTTGCTAAGTACTTGTTCCACAAAAAGACTTTACTGTGCTATGTTGTAAAGTCCTTGTAAGGCCTGCTCTCTGGAGAATTCTTATATTGTGTTGCAGGAATTCTTCCACGCAGTAAATATTGTTGGTGCTAATGTAGAAGGATCATTTCCTGCATTCACTTTGAGGGGGTAAAGATGTTCACGTCAAACAAAATGTTGTTCAGTATATAAGGAATGGAGTACCTTTAACATTCTTTAGCATTAGATTATTCAGATTTCTACCATGGCAGTCTTTACATAGGAGTCCATTAATGTCTTTAATGACTTGGGGATTTTTTAGGTATGTGCACAGGTCTGGCAGATACAGCATAGAGCAATTGGAAAACCGGCACCATCCCTGGCTAGCCTGCATTCCATGGAACTTCTAGCATGCACAGTACCCACTTTCACACAAGGAGTACAGCCCTAGAGATTGTAGTGAAAGCAATAACAGCTTTAGAGCTATTGCACAGATGATCACTCAAGATACTGATTTCTGGAATTAAAAACAAGGTGACAGTCTTGCTTGAAGACTGCATGTTTTGTAACAGACGGCACCTTATAAATTTAAAAATTTGTTTTGGAGACAAATAATATGTTTCATCTATTTTCTTTAGGAAGAGTCATGGCTCTGAATGTGTTTGACATTTTACTCTATGCAAGGTTTAAAATTTATTTGAAAGTTGCTTTTGAATATTCCAAATTAAGGCTACTGTGGCTGATTGTGCAGCTTTATCTCCATTGTATTTTGTTGTTTAATATAATAAATATCAATTGGAAATATACTGTTAATGAATATATTGCCACTTAAATTTGATCTTACAGTGAATATTCATGATAAGTATCTCATTTCACTCATAGCTACTGGAAAGTAAGTACAACAGAGTGCAACAAAAAAAAAGAAAATAAGTCAGTGATTTCATTTAAGAGTGCAAATGAGTATTTGCAGGGATTATTTTTTTCTTGATTACATTAGTTACTCATCTCCTCAGCCAGCTAAATTATTTAATAGGTTGTCATTATACATGCTTTAACACTATCCTTCTAAGAATATTGGAAAAATAAGGAAAAATCATGGGTTTGAATGTCATAAGGCTAATCCCAACAAAAATAGGAAAACAACAGCTCAGTTCTATATGAGAAACACGCACATACATTTCCAGCACTAAGCAGATATAGGAAAGTACATAATACTGTGTTAAATGACAAATTTGAGCATTTTAGGGAGCAAAGCCTTACATGTTACTGACTTCTGTTTTATTTTTATTCATTGCTTTGCCTTTCCTGGAGACCCACATATACTGCTGATTCTCCAACACTGAAATTATCCCAGTAGGTTGGCCTAATTCTGCAGTGATATTCTAGAGCTTAAGCAGTTTGTTTAGTTCATCACAAAGAAAGGGGGTAATTTGCACTTCCATGTGATGAGAAGAAATTAGTCTTTTATGTCTTAACTTTTTGTGTGCAGCCTGCAGCTGCCAACAACAATCTCCATTTCAAAACCCAGAATCAATAATGCTGGCTAAATCTGATTCAAAAGCCATTGTGTTTGTATTTTAATTAACAGTTTAAAGGAATAAATGATTGTCTGCTTCTAGAAGCTGAACAGTTCCTTTCCTCACCATGTAGCCTCTAGTATAAAGCAGCAGCCAACTTAATAAGAGAGGAAGTAGCATTTGCACTAGCCAAATAGCTTGTCTGTTACAACACAGCAATTACAGTTTACGTGCTGTCATGTTATGCGTCATTCAGAAATGCAGACCACATCTCAGCCTTTGATATCTGGAAATATGTACATATATTCACAGAGAGAATACATTACTACAGTCCTTATTGCTTTAAGTAAAGAAAAAGATGAAACGTGAAATAATAAAAAGGAGCTTGGAATTTTTCTGATCTTTCTTTACACTGTAAAAAAAGGATGAGCCAGCAAATAAGGCACAGTCTTTTAAAAATAAAATGAGATGGAAAAGTAAATAAAGTCTTTTCAGGAAAGAAAATTTAATACTTTCATCTCCTAAAGAAAATAAGTTACCAAAAATGAAGTAGCCTTTGCACTGAAATTTTAAAGGACAATATTGCTATTATGGAAAGTTTCAACAGAAGTCAATAGATACCAGAAGAAGTTATCTTTCTTGCAACAACGACTGTCAAGTTCTCAGTGGAGAGATGTGCACTGTGTTGTTCTCCTTCCCCGAAGCTGTCCACCTGTGGCAGGGATTGGTGTCAACTTCTTCTATTCCACTGGTACAACTGAGATTTGCCCTGGAAGAACAAGTCAAAGATTCCTCTCTGGATATGTCTTATGTTGTGTCTCTGTCACTCTTAGATGTAGAGGTTTTATATTCTATCTCATCATCAAGAGTCACAAGAAAACAGATGACAAAACGGAGGGGAAAATAACGTAGTCTGATGGAGTAAAAACATGTTATTATCTGTAGTCTTGTCAGTTTTAGTACTTAGAACGATAGGCACTCACCATTTCTCAGTGTACCCTTGTTATGCAACTTTTTCTGTCTGTGCCTTTTAAGCCTCTATACTTCAGGCCTGGCTCTCTACCAAGAAGGATATTATTCAGCTGCACTGATTTACTGATCTGAAGTGTAAAAGCATCACAAATATATTATGTGACAGCATCTAAGTCCGCTTACAGCTATTAGACACAGCTTTTGTAGGAGAGAAGGCTTTTAACTATTCCTTATGTCTTCCTTAGAATATCCATTCTGAGTATATCTAAGTTTACTATAACCTACAAACAGCCAAAAACCGGTGTGAATTGTTTATGAATGAACTTTCGAAAGAAAGTGGATTTTACTCAAAATTTCTTCTTTCTCTAGAGTATTTCTTTTGCTAATTATGAAATGTAAACATGAAGCAATATTCAAATTAATCCACTTACCAAGAAATGGTAATGGAAAAGAGTACAGATAGAATTACCTCACTGCTGACAGTGGAAATGGAAACATAATTGAAAAAATATAATCTAGTTGAATCACAGAAGGCAAAAACGTGGATAATAGGATTGCTCAAACAAAATGGCATTCTTGGCACAATGCCTTGTGATACCATAATTAAGACTTCACTTGAAACATAAGAAAATAGTGAACAATGGCTTCTGATAATGTTCTGTAGGGCCATTAAACTTGCCTTTCATTCTTCAGACCAAATGTAGAACTTTAATTTGCTGGAAATCATGATCATAGAAAGTGATCAATGATGGATGGGAGTGTTCTGGTCTGAGCCAGCTCACTGACCAAAACCACAACTGTCTTTGTCTGAATCTGATGGGTTTCTGCACTGGGAAATAACACAGTAAGAAAGGTAGAAAAGAAGAATGTGTGAGTTGGGAGCAAGAAAAATTAATTTATTTTTTCTTATTACCTCATTCTTACAAGTTTAACAGTATTATATGGACATTTCAGGAAAAAGGTATAGACTCCACAAGTTACTCATTTCTCTGGGATGGGAGAATAACTTCAGTGAATATTCACTCCAAAGTGAGGCAAAATGCTGCCTAAATCCCTGGTGTCTTAATGTTTAAATTTTCTGAACAAGGCAGATTCCAGTCATTCAGCAATATGGTATTAACCTTTTTTATTTGCATCTAGTACTTCCTGCAGCCACAAACTGAGGAAGACTGACTCAGATATCCTTTTGCATTTAGGATCAGCATCAAGCAAATAAAGAGCTGGATTCCTACACCTGAGACTGATAATCGAGGCATGTCAAAACTCTACAAACAAACGAAAAATGAAGTGGGAAAATAGGATATATGGATGCAAAGGCTACAACTGCAACAGCATAAACAGAATGCTTCAAATGATAGGGTTTTTGAAATCTCAGTAGAATATTATTTCCAACTCTAAAAAGTACTAACTACCAGAGTTTACATATGTCATACATCAGACTTCGAAATGATTTGCATGTTTCAGACAGCTCTGACACAGAAGGACAGACTGTTGGGCTTATACAGATTTCATGAGTTCACAAGACTTGCTCCTCAAAGCCTTTTGCTTGAAGCTGGTAATAGCTGAATTTCAAGAAGATGTAAAATTGACTAGTTTCTTGTTTTAAACTGCAAACTGAAAAAGTGCATATTGTTCCAACCTGTTGTTAGTGTTCTTCACTCTGAGTTTTCTCCTGAGATATTATTGCTACTGAAACTTTTTAATACTGTTTTATTTTAATACAAAACAGCAAAAAGGCTCACTAATCAGTCTTTTTCTTAGGTATGTCATAACTTCAAAGATTAATCTTAAGACTTTTCTACTAAGGACTTTGGTTAAAAGCAGCATAAGAGAACTATAAATCACTTTGAACTACACTTTAGCCACAGAACATAATGATGATTTCTGTTCCATTTCTTGAGCATTTTCCATATTTCAATACTGTCTTCATGTTTGGTTTTGTTTTCACTTTAAAATGTCCTTTTTTAAAAGGGAAAAGTTTCAGTCTTTCTTTGTGGTCTCCTTTAGCATATATATTTTTAGTATTATTTTTTATAACTTTCTACTTTTTCAGACAGCAGTAAAGTTGTATTTATTCCTGCTGCTTCAAAAGTCCATCTAGGAGTTTTTCTGTGACAAATAATGCCAAACAAAGGAGTATTCCAGTCTTTATATTCATTGCACTTTGAAGTACTGTCATATTAGCTTGCATTTTCCCTTCTGTTCTTTTGTTCATTTGGAGTTTTTCACTTGTTCCTTTCCATGGTGTTTTGTATGCCAACAGCAGACAAAGTAATGGAAATAAACTTTGATCACAATGAAAGTTATGAAAAGTCTATCAGTGAAAATGAAAACTTTCACAAAAAGTGGAGGCATTTCAAAAACTTAAGGAGGAGAATATTAAAAATTTACTGACCAAATAATAAGATAAGATGCACTATAAAACCAATGGGAAAAGAAGGCCCTTCAAAAGAGGATGAAGGGAATTTGACAGACTGCATGGTGCTGAGCCAGAGGTTTTTAATGGGAACAGATTACAGTGTAGCCGCTAGTCAAAAAAAAGGAGATGAGGTAAAAGAAAATACAGTTTGTTCTTCTGTTCTTCTTCTTGGAACAGCTCCACTTTATATAAAATATTGAATATGCATTGAACCAGAGAAAAGTAGTGAGAGGAAGAACAGTACCACCCAGCAGTTAAAACTACTCATTTGGGAAGAATGAGGTTCAAATCTCTGCTCCAAAAAGCATTCAATTATTTATGCAATTAGAACTCCACCGAATAGATTCAGTCACAACTTGTCAGATCAGTTTAGATGTTAGAATAGTCACTGGGGAAACAGGGGACCAGACAGTCATGCCAGTACATAATGCATACTAAGGACTTAAAACTGGGTCTTTTGTATCCCAAATAAGATCACCAATCATTAGGTTTCTCTGAATCACTTTGTACTTCTAATAAGGACTTTCACATGCATCTTTCATATTGTTTCCAAATATCTTGGTTTTACCCTCATGTGGGATAGGAAAATAATACTGTCTAGAGCATTTTTGCAGCAAAGAAAAAAAGAACTTTCCAAAGCCACCTATGTGCTACTCGAGTGTGTTTCTTTCTGCACCCTCCCCCTGCCTATCTCACTTTTTTCAGGAAATTCATTGACTATGAGAAACTTTTCCAATGGATCATGAACCATAATAATACATAGGCATCACTGGTTAAAATACGTCCGTATCTTCCTAAGCCACTCAAGTATGAAGGCTGATAATGTTTCAGTACAGTTCTTAGGTAGGCTGATGCTTTTCAACATGATATTAGTACGTAGAGATTGGTCTCCTGAAGAAAAAAAATGGCAAAAACCCAAGAACGGCCTGCAACCAGTGAAGTTTACAAATCAGCCTGGCTTCATTTCTATTAAAACAACCTTATCTCTCACTGGTTAATGTGGAGAAGATTACTGTTTTTAATGCCAAAGATAAATCAAAGGATCACCCTTTGTATTTACTATTGTACTAACTTCATCTGTTAATACTGGGAAAATATTAAACAAATAAGACATGCCCTGACCAGTGGTAAACAAAAGGGATGTCCGTAGAACAGGTGGCCGTTGCTGTGTGGGAATGTGACTGGAGCATGAAGTGAGGCAACGTGAGTTAGGAAGAGTGGATTAAATACAATGCATGTCAATAATGAGTAGGGTTTTTTTCCATTTACTAGATGCATTTTCAATCAATCCATCCTCACAATTGTCAGTAAAATGGATATCAAATGACATTGTACTTTTTTTAGGGGAAGTTTCTTCTTGTACCACATCCTTCTGTACTAGTCTTACCCTGAGAAATTCCATAGGAAGGCAATGTCATGGTAGTAAAAGTGACTGAATAGGAATTACTATGCTGAAAATACATTAAATAATTTTGACCTTCTGTACTTTAGAGAGACACAGAAAAAAATTCCTGATTTCAGTATTTTTGCAATTTATTATAAAGCATTCTGCTCATTATTAATTGTGATCCCTTCCTTTGAAGTCACTGAACTGTTTCTCAACCCCATCCACATTCTCTTGCTGAATCCAAATATAAACACAATAATACAAGTTTTGTAGTATGTATAATGCTGATAAAAGCAACCCTAAGATTTTTATAGAGGACAATTCATTTTCCAATTACTGTAAACCACTGAAAAAATTAAATTTTGAGATAAAAGGGTAAAACTAGAGTGAACAGAAATTCTGCATTATGTCTCTTAATTCTATATTTGGACATCTGGCTTTACTATAGCAATTGCCACATACAATATTGAATGACATTCAAAATCCTTTATGTGGCACTAGGTATAATTTTTTAAATTTCATAATAGAAAAGGTGTGTCACAAATACCAAAAAAAAAATTCCAAAGAGACTTTCATTAATATCAGCTGCCTTTTGTTGGATAGAAAGGATTCCATAGCTGTCTTTTATCTAATTGCACACAGAGTAACTACATCTGTGAGGACTGAAGCAGAAAGCATACCATGTGTCATTATTTCACAGAATCACAGAATTATTAGGGTTGAAAGGGATTTCTTTAACTCATGTCATCCAACAGTCCTGCCAAGGTGAGGTCACCTAGAGTAGGTGACACGGGAACATGTCTGGGTGGGTTTTGAATGTCTTTAGGGTGGGAGAATCTATGACTTCCCTGGACAACCTACTCCAGTGGCAAACTAAATGGAAAGAAGTTCTTCCCTATGTTGAGCTGGAACTTTTTATGTTTTAATTCATGGCCATTGCTCCTCATTCTGCCTTTGGACACCACTGAAAAGTGTCTGGCACCATCCTCTTGGCACCTGCCTTTCAGATATTTATACTCATTAATGAGCCTCCCAGCCTGCTCTTCTTGAGAGTAAACAGACTCATCTCTTGCAGTGTCTTCTCATAAGAGAGGTGCTCCAGACCCCTCATCATCTTTGTGACCTTTTGCTGGACCCTCTCCAGTAGCTCCTTGTCTTTCTTCAACAGACCAGAACTGGGCATGACACTCCAGATATGGCCTCATCAGTAAAGGCCACACTCTTCCTGATGCACCCCAGAATTCCATTGGCCTCACCACTGTCCATTCATCTAACCCACATATCCTTAGCTCACCTATAAGGATGTTATGGGAGACAGTATCAAAAATCCTCACTGAAGTCAAGGTAGACAACATTCACTGCTCTCCTGTCACCAGCCTGTCTTACCCTGCTATCATAAAGGTGATCAAATTGGTCAAGCAGGATTTACTCTTAAGGAATCCATGCTGACTACTCACAATTACTTTCTTTTCTTCTACATGCGTAGTGATAACCTTCCAGGGATGATGACTGGTCAGTACTANTATCCCTTGCCAGACTCAATTCCCAGTGTGTCTTGCATCTTTGAATCTTCTGAAGATGTTTCTATAGTCCTCCCATGAAGCTTGTCCCTTTTTTCTCATCCTATAAATTTCTTCTATTTCAGATTTACATGCTTATCCCTGCAGGTCTCCTGCTCTCTTTGTATGATGTGTTGATCAGTGAAGACACTGAGCTTGGAGGAAGTGATGCTTGAGTATTGATCAGGTCTCTTAGACTCCCTTATCTTCTAGAGTCCTAAATTATGGAATTCTTTTAAGTCTTCAAAGAGTTTGAAGTTAGTACTCTGGGAGTTTGGGCTTCTAGTCCTGCTTGCTGCTTTGCTTCCTCCATGCAGGGTCCCAAGTTCCACTTTCTCAAGGTCAATGCAGTCATGTCTGTTCCCAATATTCACCTCTTCACTCAGTCCCTCCTGGTTTGTTAGTACAAGGTCCAGCAACGCTCCTTTCCTTGTTGGCTCTTCCAACTCTTGATTCAGAGAGTTATCCTCAGTGATCTGAAGAATTTGTTTTCAGTATTACCATTTCTAACATATTCGTGAAACATTTTATTTTTAATATGTCCTTATAGTTGAAATTTTGATTATCTGCATTTTTCATTTTTTATGCAAATTCATATGCTTTGGCTCTGATGGCTACCTTCCAATTTTAATTTCTTTTCAATTTTAAAATAATACAAAAGTTTCCAGTAGGTTTTATGGGCTTAAGTATGGCCGTAAGAGTGCTATAAGATGCTCTCTGTACATACTCTATCTTTTTTTTTGGGGTGTGTGGGGGGTCATATTTTGTTGCTGTATATATTCCTAGATTACAGCTAGAGCTCCTTGGAACTGTGGGCAAACTGTCAAGAGATACTATCTACCAATTTCCAGAGTTTATTTAAATTTGCTTTTCTTTAGGACGCTATCCCTCTTCTAATGTTACCATTCCTTAGAATGGCACTTAATTCCTCATTAAACTCATGCAAATTATCTTCCACCTTCACATATTACTCAACTATTATTTATTTTCTAAACTTTCCCTTTATTTCATCCAATTGTTTCTTATGAAGTTTGTCTAGGAAGGTATTTGAGTTGCTGGTAGTTAGATTGATATATCATTAGACTTATTCTGTGTCTAGGTCTAGGTAACTAAAGCTAGAACCTTATTATGGCCTTGCACTTCTTTCTGCACACTTTTCTTTACTCTTTGACCTGTTCTTGATGCTCAGAATAAGTCTATATACTGAAATTATATTCTTGAATTTTCCCTTCTGATCTTTGTGAATAACTTGTACTTTTATACCACTACCTCTATCAGAGTTTGTTCTACCACATTTCCTTGATGTCAGTGCTGTCCTGGCTTTGGCTGCATGCTCAGTTTATCACTGCTTCTCTTTATTTCTTTTTTCCTGACATCAGAATATGATCCAGTAAGTCTTACTATTTTCTCCCATATGGTATTCTAGCTGCTTTGTCTTTTCCTCTAGGAGTTAAATTTCTCACTAGGCTATTACTATTTTTTGATTTCTGTTAATATTTTATTACCTGCCTCTTTCAGCTTTTAAACCTGTCCTTTGTAGGACTGAGAATTTGTACCTGAGAATTTCTCTTCCTTGCTTTGGGAGCTGGATCCAACTTTTTGCAACAGTTCTTCCTCTCTTGGGTCTTATTTGTCAAAGAGGCTAAAGCTTTCCAGATGACTCCAAAAAAAATCTTGCTTGTTTTCAAAATGTATTTGTACCAGTCTGACCTTTACTCACGTGTTTATTTCTAGCTTTATTACTCCAACCAAGCCTCCAGCACACTGGAGTCACCCTGACCTGCTGTGGGTCACCCCTAGCGTATCATTAGCACTCACATTGAAAACACAGGTTACAGTAAGAGAGCTGGATTGACTAGTGAGTAGCACTACTTGATCTGTAAGAGACAAAATCTGTAGGTAGGATGCTGAACCAAGGGACTTCTAACCTCCCCCACCCTTTGTTTCTTTTGGGATTGTACCTGTAGCTTCACAGCTGCAGCTACCAATCGTTCCTTCACATCAATTGTCATGGTTCATTATTGGTTTTTACAATAACAACAGATCAGTAACAGTAGGACTTGGATAGAAAAGGATCATTGCTTGCTGACTAGGATGGATAGTATCATTTTAGCATTTTGTTAATTCACACTTACCTTTTCATTAGTTTGGTATAAGCCTTGAAGTACAATAAAAAAGGGCATAAGTCTATTCTCAAAAACTTCTGGTTTTCACACAGTAACAAAAGCTTAAAAGGTATTGTGTAGATTTTTGCTGAATATAACTATTTTTATTCTAAAAATTGTATAGAATTTAGCAATATATAACTTTTTCTACATTAAAGTTATAACTGCTTTAGCAATACATATAACTTTTTTCAGTTTTTCCAAAATGCATCTCCCAGACTTCCCTTTTCTTCTGAATCAAGATGCATGTTTCCAGTATAGGTAGAGAAACTGAATTTCTTTTTAAGATGCTTCATTAATATTATACATAGCATGAACTGGTATTTTTTGAGGTTTGGTCAAACATTTTACCAAATAGAACTTGGTCATTTTTTAAATATTCATTTTCTGGAGAGACTGTTGTACCTGAGGAAATCACAAACAAGAGTACGAGTGAGTTCTATTGGTCTCCACAGTTTTCAATGTGAGATTTTCAGATGATTTTATGTGTTTTAAAGATTCGAGCTTCACACCAGGCCTTGGGGAAAAGACAGAATTATTCCCCCATTGTGGGAAAAAAAGGAACATGTATGCATTATTTAAAGGTATTAGGTATCAATCTACCTGAGGTAGCACTGAAATACTTGTGAAAAAATGTCTGAGTCACTGGAGCTTGATGATTTAGTCAAGCAGGGGAAGGAAATCACCAGGAATGCAGGACACCTAGTCCGTAGGGCTCTAGTCATAATTCTGTTTAGAACTATCAACACAGAGTGCACTGCTGTGCTAAGGAAACCCTGTTTCTGCAGTGTCTGTGTCTAAGAGAGCAAGTGTTGAAAAGCAAGTTCAGCTCAAGCAGCAGATATTTACTTTAACCGTGCCTGGGTATTGGCAATGGTGCAAATAACAGCTCTTTTTCTACACTGATGAGATGAGAATCTTGTTTGTATTTGAGGTGTTTTTAAAGAAAATTGCTAAAACCTGCTGTGTAGATGATGAAAAAAAATAAAGACAAAAAAATTTTATTTGCTGTTTAAAATCCCTTTTAGGAAACTCTATGACTTTACATCTAAAGTGGGCTTGAAAAGACTAGGGGATTCAAGTCCAGTGGCTAATATAAACTTTTCTAAATCTATTCTTCAGAACAGAAAAAAAATCAAATATTTTAATATTGTCATATATTTTCAGGGGACGGATAAAAAGACAAAGTATTTAGCTGAAAACCACCACTTAAAAAAATTGCAGAGACTTACATATAATAGTAATTATAAAGTAAATTCACTTAAATATTTACCAGACCCACCTGGAAGCCAAACTTCAGGTCTTATGGAAAACATTGAAATAAATCCTCATATTTACTTACAATGATATCTAATTACAAAAGAAAAATTGGTGTCAAAATACAACTTCTACTAATGATATGCTTTGCACATCACTACATGGTAAAGTTTAAGCAGGGCTCTTTGGGCTTGGTTCTCCTGCCTAAGTGTTCAGTGCCTAAGGTTCTGCTGAAAAGAGGACTTCTATCCACACTGTTTGCTAGCTGGAGCTACCAAGCCACACCAAAATCCTGATGAAAGGCTAAGGCTCTTTATCTTTTGCAGATGCAAATTCATCCAGCTAAGCACTCACAAATCACAGATGTGAGGTGTAAGAAGGCTGAGATTTTGGGAACGTACTGATGTTTAGGGTTAGTTTACTGCCCAGTGTTTGGAGTCCTTTGATGATTATAAGAGGCTGAGCTTTGAAACTTTACCCTGATAAGAGGCAGAGACTTAAATCCAGATTTCATCATGCAATAATCTGCAGGTTGTTGTCTATTCTTGAGAGGATTTTTCTTAATATTATCTTTGGTTATATTCTGCTTTATAAATAACTAAATATTTAGTGAAGCAGAGACTGGAATCTCTTGCTCCCACCTGTGCCCTAACCACTGAGCCTGAGAATCCTTGTCTCCTTCTCTTTGTCTCAATGAATATTTAATTATTAGTCCAAGTGGAATAATGCCAAGAGATTAAGGCTTTTCTATGAGTGGGACATACTCCTAGTATGTTTATTCTGTCTCCTCCACTCAGTGGCATGGAAAACAAATTTCTGTCCTGCCAAAGGATTTACCTGATGGTGGAGTAGGTCCCTCTATATCTTTATTTCACTTAATCTTGAACATTTGGTCACTGGGACGAGTCTCACTAGAGTCAAAATGAAGCACATCTGTAAATGTGTTGAGGTCTCAACTGATATTTTAATCAGTAATGTAAAAATAGAAGTGGGTATTATTCAGTTTCAGATTATAGGCTATTTGGCTTATAAATAAGCAAGAACATGTAAAACATAAAGCATCTTTATAGGCATGACAAATAATTCCTAGCAATACACTAAACAAAGGTGAAGATGAAGTAGGATACTGCAGAAAGGTCATAGGAATGACAGCTGGGAAATTAATGTAGCCTATATTTGTTTAAGAGAAATGATGATGTTGAAAATCAATAGTTTTGAAAAGCACAGGCAAATAATCAGGGAGAAAATTAAGTGGTAATATTTAAGGTTGTAGCAAGATCTCTAGAACTGCTTTTAACCCTTGCTTTGGTGCTTTTTTACCTAGTGGTGGTGGTATTGTTTTTTTGGGGGGTTGTTTTTGTTTGATTTTTGTTCTACAAGGCAAATGTTAATTTCTACCTTCAAATGCAGAATTTTGTGGATAGCTAAAATCATTATCTTTGGATTAGTGATTTCTAGATACATCCTTACATTATCAGACTGTGTGTATAAATGCATTTTTATGTGACAGTAAAGTGCAGTACAAACCTGTCATTGAGTATCATTATACAGATGGAAATGGAAGCAGTTAATGAATGAGATCTCCTGTTAATGTGGTCTAAATTCAAGACCTGGCAAGGAAAACTGATTCTTGGATGGATTGAAAATAGCTAAGGAAAACCAAAAGAATGAAAAATATTAATTATCTGTTGATATTTTTAACCAATATAGCTGACTATTATGAACTAAAAAACTGTTGGCACACCTAAATCAGATTAGCCAACATATATAAATTTCCAATGTTTCCAAATATGCCTATGTCCAAATGATTTTACCATACCTGGTCCTGACTTTATTATTGAAATGTCCTTTGCTGCCCTATTATTTCAGTTTTCATTATTTTTTTTTAGCTACATTTAACTAACTATTTTTAGCTCTTGCTTATTTCTAGTCACCTAGGCAATAATGTACATTGACTAAATTTGTGCCTGTACCTGAGATCTCATGTTACCAGAAAGGTATTTAATTGAGATTGCTAACATTGAAAAAAAGTCACATGAAAAATTGATGTGTTGACACTTATTTATCCACCCAGGCCCATCATTTTCTGTTCTCTCTAAGGTGTGGGAGCTCAGTCAGGGTGATGGTGAACATAACAGCAGCCACCCTGATGGATTTGCAGGCAGAGTGATCTTAACAATACATTACTGCAAGCAAAAGTTCTATTTCTTTAGAATTTACATTTGGAAGCAATGTGCCAGTTTTATTATGAGGAGCTGGATAAGCCTCATGGCCAGCAAATCTACTTAAGGCTGCTAAACCCAAAGCAAACCAGAAATGCATTTAGGTCTTCCTGCCTTCTTACCACAAGTGAAGAGGACTACAAATCACAGTGCTCTTGAATTGTGGTTCTGTCCTGTAACTTCTCTCCCAAAGGGATTGTGTACAGGCAGTGCAGACTGGATGACTCCTGTCACCACAGAAATGAATACCAAAAGGACCCTGTCATTCTTCTCTACAGCATGTTCTTAAAAGAATGAGAAGAGCAATAAAAGTAGGTATTAACACTAATTATATCTGAAAACTTGTAAAGCAAGATACACTGCACATGGAGATGACAAGATGAAAGCTTTGTTTGCCCAAGATAAATTTGTTTTCCTGGTGCCTCTTGTTTCTTTTGGTCTGTGTTACCCCTCTCAAACATGAGCGAGGAACTAAGAGCTCTAAAGGAAATTATGTGGAAAAAAATGTCCACCTTGCTTTGTACTTAGTTTTAAGGCTTTTAATCCCAAACAGAAATTCTAAGCATACAGTATTTCAATGACAATAAGGATAAACTGTTGTTTTACTGCACAGAGAAAAGATATGTCTAAGAGACAAATAATTCAAAACTAAAGTGTTAGCCGTCTTGCATTACGGAGTGTGACAATGACAACATGTTGTGTGTTAAATCTTCTACTTTGTATCCTCTGGGATATTGTCAACAGCTGGAATAGAAAAGTAATCAACTGTTGTTTAGCGCAAGTGTAGACACATTCATATGAGGCTCAGATCTGCACTGATTGCTCAGAAACTGTAATGGAGGTATAGATATAGAAAAACACAATGGTAAATATTTTGGTCCTATCTTCCTTTACAAAACCAGTTAAAATGCACTCATAAGTGTGCAGTGTTAAATTTTCTAAGTTAGACACGGCCTGATGCTAGCTGGCATCTATGAGCTACAGAGTGAAAAATAACTTCCTTGTCTACCATACATCTGATGGGACTGATCACACCAATTAGAACCAGTTAAACGCCTCTGTGCAGTGGGCTTTCAAATTTAAGCCTATTTAACATCAGCAGCTACAGGTTTTCACTCTAGAAAACCTCTTTGTACAAACTTCCTTAGTGTTGATAATTAGTTTTCTATTGAGTTCTACTTTTTATGAAGTAAGATGCAGCAGAACAACCTAAATGCACAGAAATGCTTTTCTTCTAACATCTGTATTTTTGCATAGGAAATCCATTATGTGGACTAATTAGTTAGAATTTAGTAGTAGATTTTAACAGAAAATGCTTTCTTTAACAGTTTCAATTAGAGACCTGTTCACTCTGAAGTTTAAACATGCCTGTGGTAGAAAATATCATCTTGGATGACTCACTCTTTTCCTTTCCAATGGTGAATACAATATATAGCATTAAAGTACGTGAATTGCCTTAGGGTTTAAGTCTTCTGCTTACTGAAGTTTTCCAAATTAAAGTGTAGTGTAATCTATCTTATTTTATGGCATTATAGTACACTGGATTTCTAGTTATTTGAGCAAGTACACAAGTCTTGACAGTTAGAAATAATGCTGGTTTAACATCAGAGCATTTCATTTATCTACACTTAAATCTCACCGGATTTGTGAACTTATTTATATAGATATCTCTTATCAGAAAGTGGAGAAGACTGGATATCCTGAGCCTAAGGCTATGGAATCAGTCTTTCTCCTTTATTTTATTACCATTGCCTAATCTATATCGCAAGTTAGATTGATGCTAGAATAAGATATCAGCAAGACAACATTGTATTTTAAGAGTGAACATCCATTTCAAGACTTCTATGAAATTCTGCCCTGGAGTGTTTCCCATGCTCCCCTACTGACTATTAAATGTGAATAGTAATGACAGCGCAGTAGTTGGGTCTTTGAGCATAAGAAATAGTCCTAGGGGTATATTCCTGGAATTTCAGTTAACCATGAAATGGACTCTTTGTCCAGAAAGAAAAACCTCACATTTACATAGATGACAGATGACAAACCACCTACTTCCCAAGTACTTCATAAGAAATTGAAGGTATCATGCAAGCCAGCTGCGCAAAATTGCTGCCATGCATTTGTGAATCCAGTGCATATCTGCTGTGCTGCCACTGAGAAACAGCCTGACCTCAAAACTGCAGAGTACAAAAATCTGACTGTTAACTCTAGATGTGTGCTTTACATGCCTGGGTAGGAGTCATGTCTGTGGCTCTGTGTGCTCTTTAACAAAGTTCCTCTGTGAAAACAGAGGTAAGGGGATTTCCTTCCTCCTAAAGACTCTGATGAATGCTGCTATATCATCAGTGTCAACAGCTGCTCCTCTGGAAGGATCAAGGGGAATTTCTTGTTTATTTTTGCTTTGATTTTCACTTCGCATCTGATGCCAAGGTCTTTTAAACCTGGAATGAAACTACCTGCAGCCTCCCAGCAAACATATACTTCCCTTTTCTTTGGTTTTTCTAAAATAGTAGATCAAATGTGGATGGGGAATTTGCAAGTTCATTTCAATATGCCTGCTTTAAACAAAAGTCCACAGCTGCTGAGGATCTATTTCCCATTATGACTCTGTTCTTATCAAAGGTGATAGGAGCTCTGACCCCAAAGCATAGGATTTAGCTCTAGGTTGTTGATGTTACTGCCACCAGGCTGTCTGTCTAGTCCTGTGTGATCTGAATAAAATGTAAGAATTTAGCATTATGATGCTTCTGCCAAACCCAGTAGGCTGGGCAGGGGTCACTGCTTTCCTGAAGCAGCGTGCAGAAGCCCTGCATTATGGGTCCTGCTGCTTCAGCATTGTTCATACCTCTAGTATCACATGAAGGCTACAGGGGAAGGAATGGAGCAGCTCCCCAGGCTCTGTGGGGAAGCTCCTGGGAAATTCTTAATCAAACTGAAATCAAATAGCTATTCGTAGGCAATATGTGGCTTACAGAGATCTAAGCAATAGTAAAACATATATTTTCCTACATGGAAGAGTATTTTGGAGTTTATATGGAAAATTTTAAGGCATTTGAAACCTTCTGAAGCTTCAGTCAAGTGCTAAATTCCTAAACCATCCCCTTAATTTTGCTATCATATTCCTTTGCCATTCTTCCTCATGTGTTGTTTCTCCAGTGTCACTTGAAGTCTGTCACCTTTCATGTGGTTCACATTCCATTGCCAGCAACTGATGAGTTCCTTGGAAAAAAATTTACTCCTTAAAATTGTGCTTTACTCCTTCCACCTTCCTACATGTCATCAGGAAAATGAAAGAAAGTAGGCCTTACAGAATACTGCCACTATCAACTGTTTTGTTCAGGGACTGATGAACAAGGATTTTGTTCAGGGTCTTTAAGTCCTCCTAGTCATGGTTGAATGTATTTGCTACACCTTTTTCCATACTTTATGCAATCAGCATGACAAAGAATGCAGTAAAAAGGCAATAATAGATATACAGGTTTCCAAATC
Source organism: Notiomystis cincta (assembly GCA_013398075.1). Classification (NCBI taxonomy): domain Eukaryota; kingdom Metazoa; phylum Chordata; class Aves; order Passeriformes; family Notiomystidae; genus Notiomystis; species Notiomystis cincta. The sequence continues at coordinate 63,496 of VZRX01013178.1, read as the reverse complement.
AAATGTAGACATGGTTTTCTCTAGCACTAAAAAAAAAAACAAAAACCAAAAAAACCAAAGAAGACAACTTTAAAAACATATATAGAGAGATTACTTTTCATACATAGGTGGTGTTTTTCTAGTCTTGAAAACCCAACTACATATGCCATTTGTAGTTGAGCTAACATAAGACCTTGATATCAGGTATAGCTGTAGAACATAGTCAATTGTTGCATTTTCTTTACTTCTTGTCTGAGGAAACTAGATGTTGTACCTTAATTATGTCAGGCCATAAAGAATACAGACTAGGGTCCTAGGCTGATACCTGAAATATTTTTACATGATTACCTATGCTAATATCAGCAGTGTAAAAGTAAGATGTGGAAGGGTGTATGCATAGTTTTGCACTCATATATGGATATATAATGAAGATAATAAATTAGATTAAAAAAATCGGTGATTAAAAAAAAGGAAGCAGTACCTGCAAGTGTCCCATTGATTTAATGCAAAAGGATCATTTCCTGAACAGGAATTTTCTTAGTTTCATTTACATGTGAATATTTTATGTATGTCATTCATGTTTTGCCGTGAGTTTGGAGTATGAAACCAAACTGTTTTTTCCTACCTAGTAGCAACTAGAGATGAGCTTCATTCCACACTTACGTAGTCTGTTGGGCAACCTTTCATTCAATTTTTAAGTCCTCTTCAAGAACCGTGATATCTTCTAAAGATTATTTGGTTTACTGCCATACAATGGAAACATTCACCCATAGATCAAAGTAACCTTATGACCAATGTGAGGTTTGAAGGGTAAATTCTGTGTTAACACTAAATGATGTTTCAAATCCTAGTGGATGACTGGATTCAAGATTTTTCTCTTTAGGAGGTCATTCTTGATGCGACACAGATAAAAGCATTGCAACCAGATAAAGGCTGGTCTTTGCACTATTTGTCTTTGCTTAACTAAAATAGTTTTAGAGTAGATTCAGATAACCACATACAGATTTCTGCATGGGTGTTCCTTTTCACAGATTTTATGGATTCTACCTGAATAGAAATTTAATGAAATGAGAAAAACTTACTCAAAACATCTATAAATCCTCACAAGCAAAACTATGAAATTAGCATAAACAGTTTTCCATGTATAGAAATATAAAGAAAATGGTACATACTGGACTTTTGTAGCTAGTCTGTACAAACACAAAGCACTGAAAAGTAGGGTGTTCATTAATAACCTTGTTTTTCTGCTCCTTTGAAATGATTGTTCTGTGTCTGTGTTACACATATATACAATAAATATTACTATATTTATTCCTGTTTGAGAGAGATATATCCCTTCATTTAGAGGGGAAAATTAATCGTATTAAAACTATATTAAATAAAGCACCTTAGGGTTTTGAAAACCTCATTATGAAATGAAAAAAAATGTAGTAAACTTTGGAACAAGGCACAAATGATTTAAGTTTTGTCTTAGGAGAATGTGATATTCTGAAACTTTGCAGTTTTGCCAATTAAATGCTCAGAGAAGCTCTGAATTTTTTCTTCCATAGTAAATAAAGAATAACCATGAAACATTGCAAAAATGAAGATACAATCTGTACTGCTTAGACATATGAGGCTATTTAGGAGAATGGGATTTAATTTTAAGTAGAAGCTGGTAAGAAGATTATTTTCTCTATAGTGCTATCATAGATGCATAATGAAATCTTATGCTGCATAAAGGAAGCAAAAAATTGCATCTGACCAGCTACTACAGCTAGTTTAACCCTGGGACTTTCTTTCAGATTGTCAGACATTTAAACTGTATGGGTGGAAGTGGGTGAACAAAACCTTTAGATTTTCTTAGATTGATGGGAATGCACTACTGCTTTTGTCTCAGACATTAAAATTTCTGTTAAAGCCTATTTGGTATTTTCCTGAGCCTACACTGAGAGGGAGAGGTAGCACCCAAAATAAAAAAATTGCATTAATTGCCTTAGTTAAAAATAGTAAGGGTCAGGTGTGGAAAGAATCTGAGAAAAAGAGAGAGGACCTTTGTGAATGGTCTCATGGCATCAAGTATCTGCAGGAGGAAATGAAAAACTGAAGGGAAAATTTGCTGTTAATAATTTCATGCTCTTGCTTATTAAATATGAAAGTGAGGCTTACAATTCTTTTTCCTTTCTACATTAGACCTATTTGTGACTTTGGTTTGCAGTGCCAAACTGTTAGTTTGACCTTTTTCCAGTAGCAATAGGTTATTTTCTAATCTAATTTCTGACAAAAATGTGAACACAGCATTCATTTGTATGGATCAGTTCTGACTGCACTGACCAACTTCAGTCATACATTAAGGTCACTAAGACATGGAAGTATATATGGAAGACTTTGCATGGAAGTTGCATTAACAGGCAGTTAAATGAAGCTGGAGATCCTCTCCTCGGAGATTCCTTGCACACCCTCTTTTTTGAAAAGAAGTCTTCAGCTTTGGTAGATACTGGAGGACTCACCTGTGGTAAAATACATCAATCTCAAAAACTCCTTATGTTCTTATTTTTCTCTAATCTCATTTTGAAGAAACAAAAACTTTTCTAGTAAAGGTGAAGGTTAATATAACCTCAGGCAGCTTACATTCTATGTCTGTTCAGAGCTTTATATCACAAATTTATTGCTTACCTTTTGCATTAGCAGCACCAGTGAAAAAGCATCCTTTGATAAAAGGAACATAATTATTTTATATGATCAATCATAGAGGAGAATCTTAAATTTCATTTTGTTGACAGAGTTACTTCACTATACTTCAGTTGATATGTTTCAAAGGTAATGTGCATTAGTATATATAATTAAAACTGGCATCTGTTTTGTTAAGGCTTCTGAAAATTTGCTTTACTAGCAAGGGAGGAAAGTCATGATGTACTACTTCTACAGATGATCCTATAGCAAAGCAAATTTTATTTATGTGATCTCAAGGTTTGCTGGTATTGTTCATCCTGTGCACCACATTGATGTATCTTTTGGGTTGGTTCATTTGTTAGCCAAGGTTTTAACTTTATATGAATACATATGTTCTAGTCATTTGATACACAAATATCTTTTGTTACAAGTTGTTTGCTACTAGTTCAGAAAGTGATTGGCCGGAAAGAAATCAAGGAATTATAAATATTACTGAAGTTGTTCATACGTTTAAAGAGAAAGTTAATGATGCCTGATCACTGCTTTATGAAAATATTATTCAGCATACTAAGTAAAGAAAATCTGTTCAAGAAATTTGCATGCAGCTGTTGTTTCAGAAGCTAGTTTTTAATATTTTGGGGATATGTTTTTTTATTTTATGATTGATGACTACAAAATATCTCCATGAAATAGTTGTGCCTTTAGAACTACGATTACCTTTGTGTTAAGACATTGTGCCTTTACATCCCAAGTAGCTTCACACTTATGTAATCTGTGACATCTATTTAGATAACACTTTAGGGAACCTCTCACCTTTGTTTTTCAAACTGTATTTCTTACTGGTATTTCTGTCTTCATAAAAAATTTGCAAAATTGCTGTTGCATGATCTTCTCAGTCATATTTCATTCTTGTATATTACTGAAAGATTAAATAAATGACCATATAAATTAAGTGTGAGACAAGGCCTATCTGAGGCCAACATTCACCTCCTGTTGCCTGGCTGAATTAAGTGGCTGAAGTCAGTAACATCTTAGATTGCTAAAGATGCATCTGCTACAAAGAAAGTCTGATTTCTGTGTTGCGACCACCACATTGCCCCACCCAGGTGACTGAACTGGAAACTTCTACAGTATAAAACAAATTACTCTTGAAGATTAAATGCAGCTTCTTAAGAGCAGATTTGAGATATGGCCAGCAAAGGTTTGAGACATGGCCAACACAGAAGAGATCCTGCACTCTGACAATTGGGTTATATCTGTTTCTATAATTACTTTTACTAAAGTCAGCACAGGCTGTGTTATTCCATCTGAGCACTGCCAAAAACCAAGAGGCCATGTACATATGCTTAATTGGCATGTGCCTTAGTGGGGGATTAATGTCGATTTCTGGAGTTCCAGTTGTGAAAATAAGATAACCAAGGCAGTCTTACCAGGGCAAAGCTCCATGGACTTGGTCTTCCACCTGAGTTTATCTCTCTGTAAGGGCAACCCCAGTAAAAGTGCATGACACCATCTTTCAGCATGGGAGGACAATTCAGCCATGCCACAAAGTGACCTAGAGCAGATACCAAAAACTCTTCATCAGGATGAGTTTGGAGCAACACCAAGGGTGAATTGAGCCTTATGCCAGGCACACTTCACAGTAACATGAACTTTACTTTTTCATCAGAAAATCACAGCCACCAAACCTTCTTGCAGTTCATGCCCTGAAATCATATCTGCTATGTACTGCATCAAAACTTTTTATCCTGACAGTTGTATATAAAGAAGGAATCCTGACTGTCTAGTTTTATTCTTTGCTAAGAAACAGTATATTCTGTTTTTCTACTCTGAACTATTTCAGCTTCTTTCATTCCACTTTCAATTTTTTGCTTTTGTTTTGAGTTTGATGGAAGGTTTTGGGTTTGGTTTTCAGGGGTTTTTTGGGGGGGGAAGGTTTGCTTTTTTTTATTTTTTTTTTTTAGTTTTTCAGTTAAAAATGCAGGTTGTAAAGATGACCCTGAAGGGATTCTGATGGAGGAATCCTCTCTATTGTTCTCCCATGCTCACACATCCTCTCTATTTGCAAAATTGTGCCGTTTTCAGGTTTTGTCTGCAGGCTTCCTTGCATCATGGAATACCAGCAAGAAAAGCAAGGCTTCCTTACAAAATGACAGCGGCAGATGGCACTGACAATATCATCAGCAACAGTAATTGTGATGACAATGTCCAATTCCTTGGAATTAGAATTTTGAAAACAGAATAGAGTTGTACTGTGGAGGAAAGATGTGAATGTGAGTTGAATTTTCCTTTGCAAACTTTTCCCAGGAAGGGCCCACAGCTGTGGGAAAAAGAGTGTCTGTTTCTAACCTTCTGCTCTGGAGCCAGCAAGGATTGAGGGTAATGAGAGGTGCAACTAACCCACATGCATAGTGCAACTTAGAGTTATTGTTCATTATCATCATATTACAGAATACAGAATATTTGGAGCTGAAAGGGACCCACAAGGATCATCAAATCCAAATGTAAGTAAATTTCCCATACAGGGATTGAACCCATAGCCTTAGGGGTTTTTAGCACCATGCTCTCACCAGCTGAGCTAATCTCAGGTTTATTAGTTCCTTTCATAATTGTGAACTGTAAGAAAGTCTTATTTACAAGTGAGTCATGTCCCTTCTTTATTTCATTTCCCATGGAGCTTTCATATTACCTCAATTTTCTCGCATCCTTAATAGAAGTCTTCCAAAAAAAAAAGAGCTACTTTTCCATGTTCTGGCTTCTGCAGCAAAAAGGCAGAAGGCTGAACACAGTTTTTACATTTTGTATTTATCTAACTTTTCTCTCTTTCGGATTCACATTTTTTTAAATTTTTTTAAGGATATGGATTTATCAAAATTGCACAAAATAGAAGTAAATTAAGTCTGTGTCATCTGGAGATTGTTTACAGCATGCAGTCATCCTTCTGCCTCTTTCATTCTTTTTGTGTTTTTCTTTTTTAATCTCCCACCTTTTCTTACTGAAAATGGAGCACTGCTAGATGAAAATATTGAGGAAATGGCAGGCAACCTGGCTTTTCCAGTGTGTGCCACTGAGACAGTGAGGGCTATACTAAGCTACAGACTTAACTCCTTCCTGCAGCCCCACTGAATGCATACAATTCATCTGTACCTACTGAGTGAGTGCAAGATGCACATTTTATATACACATGTTACCACTAATTTGTGCACTTGTCTCTATTCTGGGAGCAGATGTGCTCTTGATATAAGAATCTGCTTTCAGGATAGTGAGGGATGTAGATTAAACATGTGATGGGACTTCCCCACATGGAGCTTGTATTTCCTGTGTCCAAGAATGGCTCCAAAATCTTGAAAGACAGGACTGCTCGTTGTAGAAATTTACAATGCTCCATATTTTGAGATTGGGTCCTGTTCAAAGATAATAATCAGGGCTAGTTACTAGTTATCTTCTGCAAAACCAGAAATTAGGTCACTGTTTTGTTTTTTTTTTTATTTAACTATGCTTACCAGCAGAGGGGTACAACTGAAAAGATGCTATGTAAATACATTAGAAGTAAATAATGTGCTAATTAAAACGAGCACAATATGTGGGTCTAGTATGCAAAACTGATTTCTCTGACAGTTATTTTCAACCCTATTTTAAAGTCAGGATGAATGACACATTGCTGGAATAAACAGCACATTTTGCCTGCTTATGTAAGTTTGCTAGTATGGGGACACAGTAAGATATTTGTCTTGAAGAGATACATGCTACCAGTGCCACTGGCTCAACTCCCACTGACTATGTGACTCGGGCAGAATTTGTGATGCATGGGTTTTGGTCTCAGGCAAATATGCAACCATCCCACTCTATTCTTCCTCAGTTCCTGGGCTCATTGACTATTTACACAAGCTTCCAAATTTGCATGTAAATTCAATACTTGCTGTGGAAAATCACAGCTGAGTCACCCTGAATATATTTGTACTTGAGCACAAATGTTTTTGCAAACCTTCAGCAAACTAATAGGCTAAAACTGGGTACTGATACCAAAGCTACCTTGCTTTTGGAAGTGCCTAAGAAAATGTCTGCTTAAGAAAATGAGCAGGAATTAATTTCCAGGTATTAATTTTTGCTAACATCCCCCCAACCAAAAAAGAAAACAACAAAAAAACCCCCAACAAACAAACAAATAAAAACAAACCCCCCAAATTAACCAAATCAAACCATAACTGAGAGGAAAAAAAGTGACAAAAATAAATAAGGTGGTTTTAAACAATTTTAGTCAATTTCAAAAGAAAATTTGTCAACATGGTCCTAGAGAAATTCTTATGTTGGTATTTCCTGTGAGGTTCCCTTATTTTTTGGGTAGCCAAGGTTTAAGCAAACTAATTTGCTGATATCTCTATCTATCCACCCAGATGCAGCTGTGGCCAAGTGATGTTACACTCTGATTTTCTAATTGGCCCGTGAAATTTTACTTGTATGATGTGATTCAGGAAGGAGAGCTGTTTCAGGTATTACAGGTGTATAAATAAAATCCTTAGGTAAGACTTTGGTCTTCTTTGTGTTTAAAGCAAACAGACATGCTCTGCATGGAGATTGGGTTGGAGACAGTTGAATTTCACTTTTGAATGGGAAGAGTACCAGATTTTCTAATCTCCTTAATTGCATTTCAAAGGAAAAAATATGTTGCTATCTACTCCTACAAGATAGGCTTCTGTTAAAGATGCAGAAAAACAGAGGTAATGTGACATTTCTGTAGAAAATAAAATAAGGGTGGAACAAGATTGACATGTAAACAAGTCTTTGTTACAGCTCCTAATAATTAGGAAAGGAACTAGTGCAATTATAATGAACAATAACCCTGAGTTGCATTGTGCATGTAGCTTTTTGTGGGTTAGCTTCATCTCCCATGAGTTCCCTTACTCTAAGGTCCACATCCATGGGTGTGCAGCCTCTTCATGAGATTTCTGTGAGAGAAGTGCTTGTGTAGTTTTTCACCCACCACCCTGTTTGTGTTCTCCATGTCTCTTCAACTACGAAGAGAGAGTCAAATTTTTCCTTTCCTTGACAGAAGACAGTTTGCCTTTGCATATAAAGACCTGACTGGCACATAAACCAACCATTTTATATATAATTAAGACACATGGCATCACTGTGAAAGTTACCATTTTAGAGTGTACAGAGTTTTTGCTGGATTTCTTGCTCCTTTAGCCAAGAAAAGTCTGTTCTTCTACAGCATTTTACAGGTAAGATTTCCTGCAGTATTGAGGCTCTCTGCATTTTTAACTGTGTAAGGCAGCCTGTGTGTTTTATGGTTTTGGACAGTCTTCTTGTATTAGAAGAGAATGAGGAATCTAGGAAGATGGCTATTCAAATATCAGTCAAAACTGACATGGAAGAAATTGCTGTTGGTAAAAACAAGACTGTGGATCGTGGGATCTTTAAAAAGGCCTATGTAAATTAATATTTTTAGTTACTCGGAATTCTAACTGGATTCAGATGCTACGTTCACCTGAACATCCGTGAAAAATCATAGCCTAAAATACTTACCATTTGAATTCAATGAACCTGGAACCTTTGTTTTACCTTCTACATCTCATTACAAATCTTCTGCTAATTCTCTGTCTCTATATAGTGTGTCCCAAGCCCTTGATTTCATATAGTGAAAGTTATGTTCTTGGGCCTGCATATAGTCACCAGTTCTGCAAGACACAAGACAAACTACCTATGTAGGCTGCAACCGAGCCTGGATTTAAAATGTGTAGAACTGTCATGCATGAACAGTGTCTTTTATTCAAAGGTTACTTGGTAAAACATCTAGGAACAAGATAGGCTGTGGAGCTGGGCTTGGCTAAGGATGTCAGACGTGGTGTGAGAAGACAGCATGGCCAAGTTGCAGGGCAAGGCTGTGCCTGGCTAGGTGAGGCAGCTACAAATCCCCTGTGTTGCCAGTGCCCACTTCCACTCCCAAAGGAGCGTGCACTCTGCCATACCTTCCAATTCAGCACCAGATTTACCGGCTTCAGGTTTCCTTCTATAAAGGTAAAAAATTTCTAGTGCTTGGAAACGGGAATGTTTATGAACTGACAGTCTGCCCTTAGTTAATTGCAACACAGTTCGGTGCAAGAGTGACACTTTGAAAGGGGTGCTAGAGAGCTCAAAGCAGCCCTGCTGGAAGGCAAATATATTCTCAGGGACAGCTGGCAGACAGTACATGTTAACTGAAAACCTAATGAATGCTTTAGCCTATACAGTCACAAAAGACACAGGGGAAGAGGCAAAATAATAGACACATTTTCTAGTGAAGAAAGTGGAGCACAACTGAACTAAATGAGGGTAGTTTTGGAGTTCTCTGCTATTTTTTGTCTCACTAAAAGGGGACTAGTCTTGAGTAGTAAAGGTCTCTTAGCTTACAGTATTTAGACAACCAGTATTGAGATTCATTCAATTTATGTCAGACGTGAGAGAGGAAAAGGCAGGAAGCAACCAGCCTCCAGGATGGGGCAGAAGCTGTCCCAAAGTTCCCAAGCTGTGACACACTCAAGCTTGACTTCAGTGCTGAACAATGAAACCAGGAGCTGGGGTCGGTGAGGGGAATAGGGCAGGAAATGAGAGATAAACTCTAGCTACAGTTATCACAGGTCAGGGAAATTCTTAGGACAGCTAAACAGTCTGTAACTTGACCACGTACCAAGTGGTGTCTTGGGAACATCAAATGTTATGAGGTGTATTTAGCTTCCTAAAATGTATATATTATCCTTATGCTGCTCTCATGCATGTACGCTACAGCTGGGATAAACAGACAGGCATTAAGCAAATATGGGAAACAGCTAAAAACTATTAGCTAAATTACTTGTATCATTGCAGAAGAAATTGTCTTTGCAGTCACAGTTACTGAGAATTTTGCTTTTATTTCTGATGTTTGGGGGTTGATGAGCTGTTCTTATCTTTTATTGCAATAATTAAAAGAACTTCACTTTTCTCATGAACTGCCATTCAGGTTCACATCGGCACTATGCAGATGCAGAATAGAAAGACAGATACAGTTCCAGACTAGGAATGGCATGTGGTTGTGTCTCATCCAATGAAGTGACTGTAATTCATGTCAAAAGGGATAGTTTATTGGGACAAAAGAGGACACGAGATCCCTGCATGGCTGAATTAGGTGAGACTTTTTTAACGATAATGATAATTACTACAGCCTGAGAGAATGTTTTCAGTTATAGGCAAGTAAGTGTGGACAAGAAAATTGCTGTCCTCTATCAGCTATGTAATAAAAAGTATAATTACAAAAGTCTATATATCTAGAAGCCTCAATGTAATCCATGACTCTTTTATTTGGAGGGATAAGTGACTCAGCAAATTGCTTCTGAAAGAAAAACGTTATCTTAAAATGACCTGTTTATTTCAGATACTGGATATGTAACTTGTAAGCATCTGGGCATGAGCTGGTTAATCAGAAACAGTCAAAAGTGGAGAAATCGTTCAGCTGAAAGGTGAATAAGGTTTATTTCTAACTTTGTTGGAAAGTGAGGTGTGTTGATAGTAAAAGCTGTTATTGGTGCACTCAGAAGTATGCGCAGTCTGTTGTAAAATCAATATGCAGGCAGCCTCTGGGATCCTAGAGCTTGCTTTGGCTGCACATGGGAAAACTCCTGTATGATAATACAGAACAAAGTTCACTTTCTGAATTGTTTGTTGTTAAGTAATGTGCTGAAAACATTGCGAGGTGAAATATGGTTCAGGACTTTCCAAGCAACCATTTCCCCTTTCAAGACAGCTTCCATTTTACTTTGTTTCTCTGAACTTTCAGAGGCTGAAGGCCAGAGAACTGAATATGAAAGTAAATCTATTTCATGTATGTTTATTTACATCGTGTTTCTGAGTGTGATGGTATAAATCCATAAATTAGGATCTCTTTGAAATTTATGGAATCAATGTCAGTGTATTTTACAAGTGTTTAATCAGGCTGTAGTCATATTGCCACTGCCAAAAAATTAGAGGTTACCAGTGTACCAGAATAGATCTTTTCCACTGTTTTACATCACTCTATATTTGTACCAATTCTATAGGACATACTTCTTTCCCACCAGGTGTTTGGCACATAATGGATTTATAATGTGGCACATAATTTCCTCTTTTCATCTGGTATTTATTAAACCTTCATTTTCTCTTTTGACTATTGATTAGATACTGTCATAGAAAACCTTATCTTCTCCAAAGATCTTTGTTTTGGGTGGAAACAAAAATTTGGATGTGAAGTTGGGAAGCCTGATTGTAACCTAGCAATTTTGTCCTTTTTGGAAAGAGAGAGGGGAACAAGAATTGGAAAAGTTGTTTGCTCCCCATTTTTGGTTATGTCTGGAGCCAGAGGGGGCAGGATGACCCTTCCTGGTCTGTTTTGGTAAGGCAGATGTTCTATAATGTTTTCCTCAGACAGATGAGTCTGGGGACAGAGGGGCTCTTAGAAGCAGTCAGACAGCATGAATCCCTTTCAAACACTGTCCTTGCCACCATTTCCTAGGTGCACTTTCAAATCATTTTACTTTGAATACTTTCTGAGCTCCTGTGTACAGCACAATGGAATGGAAATTTCCCTTGACATTCTCTTGAAAATCCCATTTTTCAAAAACGCATAAATATCCAAAGAAGTACTTTTAAGTGTTTGGAAAACACAATATTTTGCCTGGAAAATAGAAAAGCTGACCCCTTGCTGCCCACCTGGAATATTCACACCAGTTTTACTTTCAGTCTACTGGAAAAAAATCTGTGCAGACAATCTATACAGGAAACTGGGAAGGAAAAAATTATTTGCTTGACTTTTTCTCTGCTTTGGAACGTCAGAATCATTATGTTATCTTAATTTAAACATATATATATATTTATTTTAATGTCTATGTCTTTCTATACACGTGGCTACTGCCATTGGCTCCTTAACATTTTGATTTTTGAGTAGTGCCTATTTAAATTCTGGACTTTTTAGAGTTTAGACCATTATTTTCCCCCTAAGGACCTATTAATTCAGATAATCTCCCAAAGATATTGTTACTAAATAGCATTATGCTGAAAGAAGTTAATGGCCATGATTGTTGGAGGTTTTGGTCTGAAGATTCCCACAGGTTGCGATGTACCCATTGCTCATTTCCTCCAGTTTGCAAGATGCCAGTGAAAGATCTTTGGAAATGATGAGGAGCTTACTGTGGAAATGTCATGGGAACTATCATGGGGAGTAGTTGTCAATATCAGGCTTAGGGTGAGCCCACAGTGTGCCCTGGCAGCCCGGAGGGCGAACGAACGAACGGCGTCCCGGGAGCCTCGAGCACGGCACTGCCGGCGACACGAGCGGGACCGTCCTGCTGTACCCAGCGCTCTGCAGCCTCCCCTGGAGTGCTCAGGGCACTTCTGGGCCCCATGGTTTAAGGAGGCTGTCAAGAACTGGAACAGGCTTCCTAGAAAGGCAGTCAATGTCCTCATATTGCCAATGTTTAAGAGGCATTTGGGCAATGCACTTAATAATATGCTGTAGGTTTTGGTCAGGTCTGAAGTGGTCGTGAAGCTGAACTGGATGGTCCCTGCAGGTCCCTTTCAACTGACATATTCTATTCTAGTCTGTTCTAATCTATTCCTATCCATCTGATCTGAAGGACATCTATCTAAGCTCTAGGACTGTAAGACTTTAGTACTAAATTTAAAGAGAATATGGGTCTGAGGACTGCACATGTTTTGAGTCTTTGAATTTTAATATTAAATTGACACCTGTGAAATGAGATTACACTGCATTTCCCAAGGTTGCAGAAAGTATTAAAGAAAAAGATACGTTAGACATGAAGTTAACACATACTGTGATGCTTTTCTCTCTTTTTTTGTAGTACTCTTTTCTTTCCTCATTGTTTATGTCAGTGGTAGGATTTGGATTTTTTAATTGTTCAGGAACTAGATTGAATCTGGATTCTATTTTGTCTGAGTTTCTTTTGGGAAGATGAAATTAAATTTATTTTTTCTTGGAGAGTCCCCACCTGTAAATAAGTTAATGTCGGATTTCTGTATTAGAAGTGATAATGTTTCATTTAAAGGTACTTAGGCATTCTGGGTTTAGGCAGAAAGTTTTGAGCTGACTGAATGTCTCATGAAGGGAAGGACATCAAACTTCAGCTCTTCCCATGATTCTCTGATGCCTTGTATTAACTATGAACAGCCCTGGGAATCAGCTGAAGCACTTCAGTCTGATATCTAATATAAGATGATGAAAATATCCTTCAGTATCATGAGTGAACAATAGTTTGTAGGATTAAAAGGTAAGGCTTGTTTATGCACAAGTGCCTCAGGCAAGAGAGTGGCAATGTTCTGTGAGCTGCATAGGAACTCATCATCCTAGAGTATTCTGAGCATGCAGTATAGCAGTGTAGTGCCCATGTGCTCCTTCACCCTTTCACTTTGCTCTCTTGATGCTTCTGGAGCTACAAGCATCTTTATTTCTCTTGCAGTAGGAATTGCTCTGCACCTACTGCAAAGAAAAGATGATCAAGTTTGTTGTTAAATAAAGAAGCTCTAGTCTTCTCAACACTGACATTCTCCTCCATAAAATCCAGATATAGGACTCCAGGGAAGTGCATGGTTGCCACATATTGTCTGTTAGAGAAGATGGGAAAGGATAATAATAATAACAGCATTAGAGACCTGAGGGACCTCAACTTTCCTTTTTTTTTGAATCTTAGAGGAAGATTCCACTGCTGAATAGACCTTGACTTCAGCTGCAGGTCATTATGGTAGAAAACCTTTCATCTTCACTATAAAATAAGTACTGTCTTCCAATACAGATTTTAAATTTCAGGATAGCAAAAAGTTCCTTGTTAACAAATACTGCAATAGCAAAACAGTTTATAAGAGTGTATTATTTGTTTTTTGTAATGGCTCCAATTTTTACTTCTTGTTTTCTGGAATAAGAAATAGATATATACAGATATTAAGCTTTTGTATGTGATGTATCTGGTGATCCAGGGTCATCTTTGGAAGTCCTGGATGGCAGGTTTTCACTTCTACTCCTTTGTCAGGGACATGTTGTTGTTATTTTAGTGGGCAGATCCTTTCTATGCTCTCTTCTTTCTTTGTTTATGTTTTATTACATATAGCAAAGCAAAATGCCTTTTTGGACACTGCACTAGAAAAGCAACAGTGGAAAAAATAACTGTCATCAGGTGTAACTATAGGTAGCTGCTGGAAAAAGAATGAAAGGAAATAGTAATAGCACAATCAAACAGGATAGAAATATGACTAATGAATGCAAAAACCTACACCAGCAGCAGAGTGCCTGGTATTTTCATGTCTATTTTAACTCAGAAGCATTGTTATTTAGTTGCTGCTCAAAACCAGTAAAAATATTTGGAAATGAAAATGTATTTGCCTAAAGTAAGTGGAAAGCCTGCTGGAATGATCTGGGTGGTGCAGATTTGACAGTCAGAGTTTAACCCTTCTGCCCAACAACTAAATCCCACTTCGGTAAAATGTCGGCACAAATTCACTTTTGTATCTTCCACTCCTTGATCCAACGAGTGCAAGTCCAAGATTCTAGCACTCTTTGGAGCTGCCTGAAGAAAGTTGTAAGAAGCAAATATCTCTAAGAACAGAGGATGTTTAACCATGGCCCATTTGCCTCAGACGCTCCCCTACCAGCATTGTGAAATGTTCAAATAGAAAAAGCATTGCTTTCATGTCTGTGGATTACCTTAATTTTGCATTACATAAGGAAAATTCTTAAGAAGCTCAATAAACCAAATGAAGGCTGCTTTGTTTTGCAAAGCAGCTACAGTCGCACTGAAGAATTTGGACCTTTGAGACAGTGAGCTTTTAAAGGTAAACAGGGTGAGCACTGTGCAGAGGTAGATGGGGGCAACCTGTGCTCACAGACCAGTTCTGTTCCCCAAAATACCATTTGTGGGAACACAGCCTATCGTTTTGTCTCCTGCACTGGTAAAATGAGGAGAGGCATTACCCTGGGTGCACTACTGGATGTGATGCTATGATGCACTGTCATGCCTGGAGATCCTCTGTGTCCAATAGTAAAACCAACCTCATGAGGCAGCAGTTAGGGAATGTCTGCTATTTGTGTGATAGCATTATCTGGTATTGTAGCATGCAATCAATCCATAAACATGCTTCTCTTCCTTTCCAAAGCTGCTTGGTTACTCATTTACACTTGGGATCACTGCAGTTCATATTGTCATGGGTTTGGAGATAATTGCGCAATAGTTAAAAGGTCTTAGCTGTGTCAGTAGCCAAAAACATTGCTTCAGTTTTCCTTAATCCTCCAGGTAACAGATATACTTTACTTAGTTTTACTTGTCCAAACTTAGAAACCAAGACCAGAGCTTTCCCAGTAAGTCACTATATGACACAGTGGCCACCATTGTTTCTGGGGATATTGTTCCTGTAGTGCAGAAGTCCTGACTGACTGCCAATATCTTTCTTCTGAGCAAGGGCTAGTAATCGGGGTAAAAAAAGTCCCCAGACAGCATGAAGTGTATACTGTCTTAAAGGGGGTATCATATAAAAGCTAATTGCAAAGGAATATAATTTCTGAAAAATCATGTAATAAGTCTTTTAATCTTAATTTCCCAGCGGGGAAGACATCAGATGGCATATTAATTGCCATAATTTTTCTTCTTTCTTTTTATCATTTGTGCTAATCCCCACTGTTTCCAACACATCAATCTTTTAGTCAATTTACAGTGCTGCTTATTGCCTATGTTAACCATTCAATGGAGCATAAATTTGCAATCTGACTTATCTGTAAATCCTGGTATTATATTTTCACTTTGAAAAGTATGTAAGGATCCCTTGAATGCAACCATAGTTATAGGTAGGTATGATAGCTGTAATCCCTATTTCTCTGGTGTTCTTTATCTACTGTAAGGTATTTCCTCATGAGATATTAGTCACCTTCGTACGGACAGATTTTCTTTTGAACATATACACTGCAGATGCCAAAACCAGCTAGCTTGTATGGTCATATTTCAGAGAATATTTCATTTAAGCCAAAGCTATGTCACAAACTCCTTGGACAGTGTGCACTATGCTCAGAAATGTTCTTTGGTGCAATTTAATTTATTAATACAAACTTATCCTAAGATGATGCGCTGCATTTTGTTCATGAGTTTGGATTTGCTTTTCTGCTTTGATCCTTTAGAGGAAGCAAGTTTCTCCTCCCTCCCCTCCCCCTCTTTCCGTGGGAAGATTTAACTCACACAGTTCACCAGTCTTTAATCCCTGACAATCTTTCATGTGGAGTCTGCAATTCTGCCTTGATTCCTGGTCCCTTGACTGAAGATGACACAGCAGACTCATTCATCTCCATGTCTAAGGACTCCTGCAGTGCTACCAGGTGGTCCTCTTACTGCTGTCTGGGCTGAGTTTGACCAGTGGCTGACCATTCTGATGTTTAAATGAGCTGCCCAGTACTGCACATATTCATGAAAATCCCTTTATGTTCATGAGCATTAGATGTTTTGAGGGGGTGGCTTTTGGATGCATTTTGTAGTCCTGAAGCATTTTGCTCTTAAGAAATACTGGAGAGCATTGAAAGATCCTCAGAGGGTTACAGAATGTTGTGAATGGCAGGGTGGGATTTGGATGCTGTGAAAGTAATTTTCAGAAGTTTCTCTTTTTTTTTTTTTTTTGGCAGACAGTGTAAACAATCTTTTGATTGTTTACTCATTGCCTATTCTTCAGGCAACGTAACATCCTCTGCATTAGGCATTAGTCACCAGGCATGGGCTGTCCTAAATCTTGGCCATCTGGATTTTTTATAGAAGATAAAAAAGAGTAGTGTGGGAGCTAAAGAAAACAGGAAGATCCCATGTAGAGAATAGAAAAAGCAATTGGATCATACTACCACTTACAAAGCAAGCAAAAAGATTTTATAACTAATCCTTTACTATGTCATCTCTGAAAGGTTCTAAGAATAGTGGTTGTTTTTTTTCTTTTTTGAACATTGTCACTCTGAGTGGCAGGGGATTGGTTTGTTAGCCAAGGAGATGAATAAACATTGATGAAACTGTTCTAAACTCTAACATGTTTAAATGCAACAAATCTCAAAAAATGGCATTTTCCTCAAAGTTAAACTTATAATTCCTATACACAGACCAGGAAATGTAGCTGTATGGATACATCTTAAGATAAATTATTTTTCAGCTAGCTAATGTTTTATAATAAAAGGATTTATTTGATAGATTCCAAAGTATATGCGGCATAATTCTCCTCTTATCCCATTTTGCTTGCTGAGCTAATCTGTTTTGGTTTTTGTCAGCCACTGTTTATCAAGCACTCTGCTTTTTCAATAAATCTCAAATGAGATAAAAATGTGTTTAGCACTGTTGACATTAGACCCCTGAAACAGCTGCAGACTTGCTATTGTTTGGTTTCAATGCTCACTAAAATGAATTTCCTTTCTGTTGAATCTGAGGAATATGATGAGTGACAGCCTATCTTTTTTTTTTCTTAATCACACAGATCTGTGTGTTCCTCTAGATGCCCTGATAAGCAATGCATATGTGTGTGAAAGGAAGGGAAACAGGAATTCCTTTCGGAAGGGTGACAACCTTCATAGGACAGAAATGAATCCAAGGCAGATGTTCCTCTCTAAAATCAACTAAAAAGTCTAAAAATTTGCACATCTCTCAGGAAAGACTTACATTTATTTTGGCTCTTTTTTGATACATTGATCCTGTTTAAGGAAACAAACAACAAACAAACAAACAAAACTCTGTAAAGAAATAATTTTGTGCCAAATTTATAGTACACAGATATGCTGTATCACAGAAAACAGGAGTTGGACACAAGAAAATATCATCCTAGCAAGCAAATGCTACTATTCTTTGGTTTAATATGTAAATGTTTCCATCTTTGAGAGCCCCTCAGTGACAAAGTGTTGTGTTTAATTAAGCATTTGTTGGCATTGTAATCAAAGTGGTGGAAGTGACATAGAGAGCCTTCCTCCCAGAAAAACAAAAAAACCCTGTGTTTGATGGTACAGCTGCATTTGAGTATGGAGCCTTTTCTCTTTCAGACATCCCAGAAACTCCACTGATGCCCTTGGCCTCCTAACCAGCATGTTACTCTTGGCACAAGCTTCCTCCCATAATTCTCTTCAGTACCATGCTCTCAAGGTTTCCCTCTTCCTTTTGTTGTCCTTTACTCCTATCACACAAAGCACTACCTCTCCCCTTATTTAAGACCAGCAGTGACAATAATTTAGAACAACTTATAATGCCCCAAAGCTAAGAGGCAGTAGTTATGAATAAATAGGTTACACAAGATGAGGAGCAACATTCATATATTTCATGCCAGATGAGACCCTCCTCATCAACTACTGCAAGTCTAGAGAAACATTTAACAATGCTGTTCTGGGATTGCAAGAGTTTGGCTGAATAAAATGTTTAATATGAAGTTCTGAGAAAGGTTGGATTTGAGTCAGATTATCCAGCAATTAGAGAAAGTTAATTTTATGATAGTGGGATTGAAAAAAATTATATAATGGAACAGAAATATGTAATTATTAGGATTCCAACTGTTCTGGAAACATGAGGGATATGTGGGAAGCAAAGTCTTGCAACACACTAAGAAGGTCACTAAATATGAGGTCTGGTATATTGAAGTAGAAAGCAAGGCTGCAGTCTGAGAAGAGTCTGCTGTTTCTTCATAAAACAGGAACTGTTATCCTAAGAGTCTGGCATTGTAAAATGTTGAAAAATGTAACTGAAGTAA
>VZRX01013178.1:12310-32576 GCA_013398075.1 Notiomystis cincta | reverse complement strand
TGAGTTTTGAAAAGCTGCGTCCTGGTTTTGTCTGTGATTTTTGGACTGAAAAGGACAGGACAAGAGCACAAAGCCTCAAGCTGTTCCAGAGATGGTTCAGGCTGGACATCAGGAAGAATTTCGTCATGGAAAGGGATGTTAAACTTTGGAATGCATTGCTCACAGAAGTGGTGAGCATTCCACTGTCCCTGGAAGTACCCAAGAAACAAGTGGGTGTGGCACTTCATGCTGCGGTCTAATTGACAAAGTGGCAGTCAGTCAAAGTTTGGACAAATAATCTCACAAAACTTTTCCAACCTAAATGGTTCTGCAATTTTCACCAAAACCCACTCGAAATTGGCACTTTCTTTTGTTCTTACCCAGAAGAACATAGGCTGATTTTCAGTCAACTTTCAGGAGAATTTCACAGAATCACTTAGGTTGAGAAAGAACTCTTAAGATCCTCAAGTCTAAACTATGATAGAACATCACCATGTCAAATAGACCATGATACTAAATGACACATCCAGTCTTTACTTAAACACCTCCAGGGGTAGTGACTTTATCATCTCTATGGGCAGATCATTCCAATATTAAACACTCTTTTTGTGAAAAATTTCTTCCTCCAATCTAAATATTCCCTTGGCAGAGCTTGAGGCCATTTCCTCTTCTTCTGTTGCTTGTTGCCAGGGACAAGAGGCCACCCCCACCTGGACATTGCCTCCTTCCAGGCAATTGTAGAAACTAATATGTTCCCCACTGAGCCTCCTTTTCTCCAGGCCAAACATCCCCAGCTCCCTCAGCTGCTCCTCACAGGACTGGTGCTCCAGACCCTGCCCCAGCTCCACTGCCCTTCTCTGGACTCACTCCAGCCCCTCAGTGTCTTTCTTGCAGTGAGGGCCCAGAACCGGACTCAGCACTCGAGGTGTGGCCTCAGCAGTGCCCAGTACAGGGGACAGTCCCTGCCCTGGTCCTGCTGGCCACACCATTGCTGATCCAGGCCAGGATGCCATTGGCCTTCTTGGCCACCTGTCAGCACATTGTCAGCCCATGTTCAGCTGCTGTCACCAGCACCCCCAGGTCCTTTTCTGCTGGACAGCTTTCTGCATTCTCTTTCTGCAGAGTGTAAAACTATCTGCCCAAGTTCTATATCCCTGTCCTTGAGCTTCCCGCCAAAAGTATGAAAAGTTCTTCGTGACAGTAATTGTGTTGTGAGTGCTGTACATGCCTTGTGTTAAGACATATGAGTGTGAAAGAGAGAATGAAGTATTAGCTCATGAAGTAAACATACGGAAGCCAGCATCCTAGGATGTTTCATCTAGGGCAACAAAGACACAGTTTTCAAATGAGCAACTAGAGACAAATTACTTAAAAAACGCTGTAGCAATGCCTCTCTGATTACTGGAAAGTGAAAAAAAAACCAAACCAAAAAAACCCTTTCTGTCCTAAGATTATGGGTTTCCTTCCATTTTCATTTTATCTCTACAGGATATGGAAGAAAGAGAACGTATGACTAGAAATAATAGTGCTTCTCTATAGATGGTAACCAGCTGCTTATAGGAAGGGAAATGAAACATTTTAGAAACCACTAGCAGAAGCAGGTGCAGATCTTTTCAAATGTTATGGCATTTTTCATTCCACATACAGGCTATTGGGGGAATATGATCAGGAGTGGATGCAATTGCAGTGTGGGTTAGTGTGGGTTAGTGTGGGTTGTGGAATAGTGGGTGGGGAAATAAGTACTTAGCTAATTGTCGAGTCATAACATCACAGGATCCCCATCACAAGTATTGCACCCTTCCTGTTAGCAGTCTGAGGTGGGCTGTAGTGTCCCTTGATCTTTCTGAATCCCTCTTCACTCACTGTCATCCCTATCTGTAGGCCTCCTGTAGTTACTGTTGTTTCCATCCTGCACTGGAAAAAAACACTTGAGCCATTCAGTAAGATGCTGTACTTGTTTACCTTCCTGAGAGTATGTGTAGGTCATGATATTTGACCTAGATATGTTTGGAGATGTTTGGAAGAGGCACTGTCAGTGATCATTGCAGAGTTGTCAGTAGTGCATGGTAAAAATGTAAAATGTGAGCATATTTAAAAATGTCATTCTGATGCTAAAATCAGTCTGTTTCCATTACTTATCTAGATGGGTACATAATATCTGTGACATCCATAACCTGTAACTTTTGAAATACACGCAGGTGAACATTTTCCTTTATAGTCTCTGAATAATTGGTGCATAATGTCCTAAAATCCAAAACATCTTTTATCTCCCTACAGCTGTGCTAAGAAAAATGCAACACTGTTCCCTAGTTAAACAGAGGCAGGCAAAATGTAGGTGTAAAATATTTCATTTCTGTTCAGATTACTACCAGGTGTCCTTCAGCTGCCACAGGAGGAAGGAGGAAGAGTCCCTTTGTTTTACAGTGCTGTTATTTTAAGATCAAAAAAGATAAATGCGCCCATATAAAGCAGTTTATAAAATTACCCTGCCCAGTACAGCCCCTTATAATTACAACAGTCTTATCCAGCCAGAAACATATTCCCCTTTCTTTTCTTAAAAGCACAACTATCAAGGTGTTAGGCACAAAAAGTCTGCACAGCAAATAACTATAGTAGAATATATTTCCCTTCCTTACTTTCTGAGAAAAAAGGACTGAAGGCTCCAGAACCATGCATCACCTCTGCCAACAAATAGTATGGTAAATTCATAACTCTTACATCCATTCTTTTGGCTCAGATAATGTTGATTAGTCCAGTTTTATCTACTCTCCATGAGTATTTTTTTTTGTGGTACTAAATAAGATGTGTTACCTCACTTTCACTTGAGGTGATTTATCTTGCACTCCCTCAGAGCTGCTTTGGCTAGGACTGGGAAGTCACCACTACAGGTGGAGATCATGGCAATGACATAGGATAGTTTTGGGGGTTTTTCTAAGAAGAGATGAACAGATTGGCAATTAATATACTTAGATTCATTGAAATCCATAGACAGTTTTGTGAAATATGTTATTAGGCCCATGATTCTACCTGAAGTGTCAGGAGACAAAATCAGACACTTATCAAAAAGGATAAGCCCGGAGGAATCTGTTCATGCTTGAGATGTCAAAAGGTATTTTATATTTTGAACTAAATAAATCTGTGGTTCACTTAGAAATTTTAAGGCATATATAGATAAGCAAGAGTTAATATGAAATATGCTGGAGCTGTTACCAAAAGTTTTTTTCTTTCTCTGTAAGTGGAATATATAATTCCGGTTTTTTTATTTGGGATATAGAAACTTCATAGTATTATAATGTATGCTTTTTAAATATTAGCTTCACATGTGTACTGTTGCCACTAATTTACATGAAAATGACAGCTCATTTTCAGAGTTTTAAATACCATTCAATTAGTTCCCTTCTATGACAGAAAATGTAGTTTAAATGCTCTCTTTTCTGATTAGCATTTGACAATATATGGAAAAGTAATTTTTGAAAATTACATCTGTTAGGAAAAAAAAAGAAACTTTTACAAAAATATTAATAGGATGTAAATATGTGGAAAGAATTAAAACTGTATTTTGAAATATCACAGTGTTATAATGAAATATATTCCCTTGCTTTCTCTTCTTTAAATATAGGAAGAGAAAAGCAACAGTAAATGAAAAGTCAAGAATCAAGATACTTTTTGAGTTTTGTTTAAATTATTTTTCATGTAGAATAAAGCAGGAGAGAAGGAAGATTCCACCAAACAATTTTCCTTTCAAGAATTCAAATCCAAGGTTATAACTTGTTCTGTTGAGAACTAAATAAGTATTTCTGTAAATTTAGAAACTGTACAACTAGAGTAAATATTATTTAAGAAATGTTTCCTGAAGAAGAAATTATTTTGAAAAACTTAAGTTATGGACTTTACAATTTTAATATCAGATCTTCAGGTGTTAAGAGTCTAATCTTGGTAATGAATAACCCTAATGAATAATAGAAAGGTAGCACCAATATTCTGAGAGTGCTATGACTGTCTACGTGACCTAAATATTACAGGTCAGTGATGACAATGCCTAATAACAATTAATAAATCCTATATACTTATGCCCATGTAATGCCAGACACTCTTTCTATTAGTCATTTTATAGAGAAACTTCTGTTGCAATTTGCTTTCCTAGAGCTTGGAAAACGAATGAAGAAGGTTCTCTGTCTCTCTTTTTAAAGTGCCAGAATGTCCTAGACACTGAAGTTGCATGTTTGTATACATAAGTTTTTTTCAGAAGCAACAACAGTCTTCTTGGGTTGTAAAGTGGCTCATTACTTCCAAAAGCCGTGTGTGCCAGGCTTGAGCTCCCTGAGGTATCCACTTTCCTGGTAAACAAAGCAATGAAGATTTGTGAGTCATTACAGCTGCCCAGTGCACAGATGACCTAAGTAACTTTCCTGTTTTGCAAGCTTTATGACATTGCCTGCAGTTTCTTCGCTATGTTTCTGAAATCTGCTAAACTTGAACAGGTGGCCATTGAAGCATTGCATGGAGAACTGATAAAGTCCATGGAGAGGACATCAGATTGTTCCACTGGCTCCTTGCCTCTCAGTCATTGCTGCTTTTGAAATGTGAGAGAGATCTAAAAGGTGTTTAGGAAAGGCTGTAACTGGCAGCTTGTCTTCACACTGATACTTGATATTTGCTTGTGTACCAGCTGGGACTTGCCTAAGATGGACTGTGGTATTCCCACTGGGCTGTGAAAGTGAGATACACACAGAGCAGTTACTTCCACATACTTGACCAGTGGAATTAAAACATCCTTTGGAATGCCTTTGTGCTGAGTGTGTCTGGACACATCCTTAGGTGAATGTGCTCTTAAATGAATCTCTTCAGGCAGAATCAAATGACTGAAAGCTATAGAAAGTTAATTCTTCAAGCTTGATTTCCCTTACAAGTAATTCAAATATAATAATCACCACTTTTCAATTATAATTTTGAAGTGCTTGAATGCTTGTTATGACTTAAAATGTCCTTATAATGAGAGAGAATACCACCACAGTAGTTATTAGAAATTATAAGAAGGTTCTTCTCTCACAGACCTTATAGTCTCGGTATGTACATAGCACTTCCAACTCACTCCATGTGCCACAATTGTAAAAATCAGGTGAGAAGCTCCATCAAAATGTAAAATATGATTGTTATTTTGAGTAATGTAGTTTATAGCATTAAAAGCAAAGCATACTGGTTTTCCATGAGTCAAAATCTAATTTGTATTTCAAATGAATCATCCCCCTCATGATGACGAAATGCCTGCAAATTGTATTCTCTTTACAGTTTTTATTATGTTGCTCCTCTTTCCTTGACATTGAGGATAATGAGGTTTTTCCATCAGGATCAACACACCAATTCTTTAGACAGAACAAAGATTATAAAAATAGTTATCAGTCCTTTGGTTTTCTTCAAGGTGTGGAAGGGATACCCTTCTTTATTTGATAATGTGTACTCACGAATTTTGGACAAAGCATATCTTTATGTATATGCTTTCTTCATAGTATTTAGCAATGTCTGACTCCAGAAATAATTTTTGTAGATTTACAGATTTTAATTTTATGGGTGCATGGTTGGGCCTAAATAAATTATTGAAATTTTCAAAGTTGTTTTCAGTATTATCAAATTTTGGAGCAGAGTGTCTCCTTTTTTTCAGATTTTACCTGCAACATGGTGCCTATTTCAAGAATGTATTTAATTTAAAAATATGCTTTGTGATTAAAAGAAGGGAAAAAATAAGTCCTGTCTGGAGACATCTGTCTAATGCTATTAAGAAGTTCGATGGCTGTTCCACGGCATAGTGCTCTTTTGCAAAAGGAAATGGGAGAAGGACAAACCTGGAAAAAAGCCCTCTCTTTTTGTAAAAAACACTGAAGCTTCTCTCTTTTCATTGCAATTTCATTACCCGGATTCAAAAGCCTGTCCATGGATGAATCAGTTCCTGGCAGAAGTTACAATAGCCTGGAGGGTGCATTTATTTGAATGAGCAAAATTGTTCTTCTAGACAAAGTTCTGATTGCTCACCTCCCTTCAGTCAGGAAGAGGTGTTCACTCAAAACAACCCTTCCTGTCCTAGAACACCCACTGTCTTCTTTGATTTATGGTGCTGTGCATTGAAGTCTGCATCAGGTGACACGAGCATACACTGAGCACAGAGATGGGTAGAATAGATTGCTCCTGCTGGGAACTCTAACTTGGGTGTGACAGTTTGCCAGAGACATGCCTGCATTGAATTGATGAAGTACTTTGCCTTTAGGTCTAATAAATTTTCTTTGAAGGCATCCTGAACATGACCTATTTTAAAAGCAGCAATAACCAAAAATTGCTTTTTGAAAATTATTAAGTTACACATACCCTTTCTACATTGTCTAAAATTAAACTGAGGCTGCAGGGGTGCTGCGTTCTATGAACTCAAGTGGTAAATCCAGGGAAGTTCTTGCAAAGCTCTGAGCACAATGTGAGCACAACACATTACTGAGATCCCTCAGCGTGGGAGGAACACAGTGAGGAAGCCAGAGTTCTGGGGTACACACGTGCCTTTAAGTGTTCAGATATGGACTACTTCCCTGGGGTCCACACTCCAGGCTGATGACCTGGGCAACTCTGTTGCCCTGTTGTGGGTTTTTTTCGGATTCTTTCTGTTTAAAATAGGAATATTAAGCCTTGTTTCCCTTGTGGAATGCATTGACAGTATGATGAAAATATGCTATTTATTATTGTGTCTGATTGCTGAGAAGTGTGACTGTGCATCAGAAGTGGAAATCTCCTGGCATTTGCAAATCATGAAGATTCATTCCATTGCATAGCCACAAAGCAGGTAAATTCTAAATCTACAAAATTATATTCTGTAAACTGCATATTGTCTTTCAAAGATTCTATCATTCATATTTAAAAGAAAATTGTTAAAAGCCTTGGCAAATTTTAAGGTGGTAATTCCAAAATTATTTTGTTGAACCTTTCTAGGGAATTCAAGTAGGTCACAAAGCCAAAAGAAAATAAAAATCTCCTTCTAATAATTTTTAGAAGTCTACCCTAAAATCCTGCAAAACTTAAAGAAGTGAAACTAGACCTCAGCCTAGAGATTTATTTTTATTGTCAGGTACTGAGTACAAATATTTCTGTTTCTTACAGATGTTGATTACTCCTCACTAGACTTGCATTTATAATTAATAGAGAAGTGCAAATAAGGAGTATTTTGATCCAATTTTTGTAGTCAGTTGAACAACTTAAATTTAGTGAGTTTGGGGGGTTTTTGCTTTAAAACTTAGTGTTGTCTTGTTTGTTTTGAATGCATAAAAAGGCATAATTTCTTTTAATATTTTGACTAAATTTGTTAACCAAATTTTATCTGAATATGTTTAGAAGTTTGAATGCCTCCTCAGCTTGATAATTCATGAAACTTGTTGTCCATGAGAGAAGCCAAACTAAATCTAAAATTTTCATCAAGCACTGCTTGTAGAAGATTGCTGTAAATCAGTTTATTGTGCTGTGGTCTGGGGTTTTCAAGGGTCCTGACTGCAGAATATTTACACCAGAACTGTGATTTTGGAGAAGGTATGTGCCAGGAGGAAGAAGATAAAGACCTATGTTAACAATGGGAAAAGGGATGTCTGCAGATGTATATAAAATAATATGGGTAATGGGGTGGTGTTTCAAACAGTATTTGCCAGTAAAAATTATCATTGTCCCTGTTTGTCGCTGCAATGTGTTCATAAAAATCTCTCTTAGTTTCTATGCAGTCACAACATGATTCAAATACAGCTAAAAAGTTGAGGAACACAATAAAATAATGTCTGTAAGAGCACTACTACATGACAGCATCTGGCAAGTCTTCTTATCATGCTGAAGTAGAGACTTATCTTCATAATTCTCTTTGTGTCAAACCTTATCCTCACTGCTGACAGCAACTTTTGCATAGATGAGAATAAAGACAGATTGGCCCTTAAATCTGGTCTATTTGAGGAAAGAAACAAGTGTTTGTCACCACTGCAGTATTTAGCCTGCAATATGAAAGAAATAGCAACTAAGGGACTTTAATCTGCCATGTTTGATTTTATTCATGCAGAAAACCAAGTAGACTCATCAGATGAAATGCTCAGTAGTGATGCAGCTGCTTTCTGCCAGTGGGACATCTGAGCATCGCAGGGCTGCCACAGGGACGCGTGCCACAGATCTTCCTTTGTCAGGGAGGAAAACGACCATAATAGGAGCTGGCAGATCTGTGCCAGGGCTGCACTTTAGCTTCACACGGCCGTACAAGGCAGTTGTAAAAGTGAGAAGGGCTTGCCACAACACAGAGGCAGTGTTTGTGGACGGGGCAGGAGAAGGCACTAAACGCGTTCATTCTCTACTTTGTAATTCTTAAGCATCTCCAAGATCCGCAGTTGGACATGCTTGAAACAAGTAATAGAATGACTTATTCTTTTGGCTAGGAAGGTTTTTCTGGATGCTTATTTCCTTTGTGGATAAATCAAAGAAGGTTTTGTCTCACGGCAATTTCCAAAGACAATTTTAGCAAAGCCAGGAAGGGAAAAACCAGTCTGATTCCTTCAGGGAAAATAAAAAAGTAAAATTTTTCAACTTGCCTCTTTCCTATCTCTATATATTGTGATGCTTGTAATTGTGTTAACATCATGTCAGAACATGTCAGAAGAGTTCTTTTTACAAGACTGCATTTTATGAGCTCAGAGCCAAAACTACTGAGCTGTTTCCATATAATTCCCATGCTATTATGACATTTTGTTCAGGTTTAATGAGATTACAGATGATATAAAATGCCTTTCAAAGTATCCTAGCTGCACAAGTTGTTCTCCTGTCTGCTATAGTACTGTATGCTATAGGGTAGAATTTATTGAAAATGTTTATGTACTATGGGAGTGCAGTAACAGTAGAGAGGGATAATCTGCTGAAATGGCAGTCACATAGTGTAGAACATTTAAAAAACTGCAAAACCATGGTCCTGTACTCACCTTGGAAAGTATTTATGATTTGCAGAAATATTAAAGTCAGGGTAAGGATCAAAATATTCCAAGTTAAAGCTGACTGCCTATTTTAGGATTCCGAATTTGCAAGAGTACAGAAATAATTTATAAGTATAGAGGTATATATGCACTAATTAAGAACTTGTTTTCTGATGTAAATGTTTAGTAACGGTTTTCTGAAAACAGTTGTGTAGACTTTCATAATTGTTTAAAATGTAATTTATTTATTCCCCAAATAAATTTGAAGTGCTTTTAATTAAAAAAGCAAAAAACAAAGCCCATGAAATAAGGCATACAAAGAAAAATTATTAACTCTCTTGTATAATTGCTTTAGAATTAGTTCATAAAGTAGTTCTCAGTCTCGGATGCTTTCAGAGGCAAATTTTCCAAACTTAATCTGTAATTGTCACTACAGCCATTAAAGAGAGCTGCTGAAATTTGTGCTGCCTTCCTCCTACAACAAATGGTTGCAAAGTTGAGATGTGTTCTGCATATATAACTTCTTGTTTACACTTACAAATGTTAGTCTCAGCATAGAGGAGCTGATTAAACCTTACTTCACAGAAGATATAATGTAAAATGGTCAGCTTACTTCAAATACTTATAATCTGACTTTTTCCACTGCCTTGTATGTGGAAAATGACATCAGTACAGAAAATACTGTTCAGTGTGATTATGAATGATTTGCTTTACCGGTTGCAATCTGAATTCCATTGGAATTGTGTAAGGTTCTTGGCAGAGTTTACTGCCTTATCATCTGTAAGCACACCAACAACATAGTAATTAGAAAAATAAATGTGGAAGTTCCTTCCAGATAAACCCTATGAGTTATCAAACCTTTGAGGTTTTACTCTATTCTGCTTTTCAGCCCTCCCCCTAACTCTTGGTATCTTAGCTAAGCTTTGAAAAGTCATTCATTAGCTCAGGCTGTATCAGAGGACCAGGCCTACCAGGGCAAAGTAGGCACTGATTAAAGTAAATCTTGTTTCATGTGTCAGCCAGCTACAGCAGACAGCCAATATGATTACCATCTGACATGACCACTGACCTGTCCCAGAGGCTAATGCCCCCTTACTAGATGTGGACATTTAAGTGTGCAAACAAGCACAGTTAAAAACTTGGCAAATTTAGAATTTCAGTTCCCATTAAATACCACAGTTACAATGTCCATGTAAAAATGAAAAATCATGGCACTGCATGCAAAAGTGTTTCCTTCAGTGCCCTTGTAAGGAATGAGGCATGATGGGTGCTCAGGGGAGGGTCATAATCCTTCCAGACATCTGAGTTTCATCTGTTGCTGCATGTCAACAGCAACATCTTCCTGCCAAACACTTAATGGAATTTACAAAGTACGAGTGGGTTCTTTGGCTTATTATGAAACGTAATAAGCAAGTTAGGACATGTCTACCTGGGTGCAATGAAACGCAGTGCAGCAGTTTTCTGACCTGCTAAGTGGCACAGCCTTGCTACCTGGGGTCTGTAAGCCGTATCACAGGATTTGCACGATGCTATGCCAAAGTCAACTGATCCTGTGTGTATGCAGCCCTTGTTGCATTTCTGCAATCTGTTCCTCAACAGTACTGTGTTGGCAGAGCTAATGATGACATGAGTGCACGTATCTGAAATATACTGATATAACCTCAGATGCTCAGGAATGGGGTCTGCAAAGGCCACCTTCCAACAGGGAAGACAACGTTTACCTATGGAAGGCCAGCAAGTCTGAAAAGAGCAGTGAGTCTTAGAGAGCAAAACCTGGCACTTTTACAACTCAACTGGCATGCAAGGGATCTGTTCCATTTGTTCAGTATTCACAACTACAAACAGGTTCTTGAAGAATGACAACAAATTCTCTGTCAAAAATATTAAGCAATGGCAAAGGAACCGTGCCTCCTTTTCAAACCAATACAGTCAATAATGGTGAATTCTTGTTTCTGTCCTACTGCCTACTTAGCATGAACCAGTTTTCCATGAAGAAGACTCCAGGTAACAGTTTTTTGATGTTATTAAGCTTCCAGTTTAACACTCACATTTCAAATTTCTCTACCTCTTCTGTAATTTTTCCATACAAATTTGGCAAAAATTCCAGGAAGAAATGTGAAGTAGTCATTCAAAGTGAGTACCTTACTGCTGAGAAGTGAGGTAAGCCTCCTTAAGAAGGTTAAAAATTAATGGAATCATGTCTGTTTTAGGTGAGATTTGTAGCCATTCAGATGCTGAATGTAAGATTCTATTGCATAGTGCTCTGTCTTGCACACACTGAGTACACAGTTGCTAGGTGAAGCTTGGAAGCAAGATAAATTATCTTGTGAATCCTGGTAAAGCTTAAGTTTGGACCAGTTGCTGAACTGTCCCAGATTATCAAGGTTGAAACATTTCTTAGCAGAGCCAGAAACACAGCTGTAGGCACATAGAGATCTCTACAGTTAAATCATACGATGGCTTTCCTTTTATCTACAGGATTGGGTGGCAGCTGAGATAAGTGTTGTCATTCTTGCAGGAGGATCTGTGTCCACAGAGGTTAAGATTTAACCTCCACAGAGGTTAAGATTGTGGTTTAGGGCCATTGGAGTGACTCCTAATGTAGAGCAGGGGACTTCTTGGTGCTGGCAGAAAAGAACTCAGCAGTTTGGATTCAGCAAAGAAAAGACACAGGTTAAAGCCAATTCATTCTTAAACAAGCTTAATCACATTTCTGACCAAAAGATTTCTAGGTCAGATTTTGCCTGTGTGAGATTGTTGAGAGAAATTAAGGTGTTATATATTACTGGGAAGAAAGGAGGGTTAGGTATGAAATGCTTTTAGTTTAACAGTCTTCCTCTTCTAATGTTCTTTATTTACAAAAAGAATTTAGTCTTTTACCAGTGATAACAAAGGAAACCTAATTTTCTGTTCTGAAAACATGGTCCAAACTGCTATTCATGATAAAATATAGCCATTCAGAGAGATGCAGACCATGAAATATTTAAAGAAGTTATAAAACTGCTGGTTTTATTTAGATATCTTGATTCTATCATTCAGTTTCTTGTTTTCTAGTAAAGGTCTAATTCATGTTTACCTGTGAACTCAAACTAAAAATTTATCAAGAATTTAAAGAAGGACCTGAGGATTCAATATCCTTCCAGTAACTGGGAGGTATGTCACCACTGTGTTGGGTATGTCACTGCCCACTGACCCAGCTAAGAGGCAGTGAGCGCTTCTAATTGCTCAAGTGGGACTGGACCTGGCTCTCCAGTGAAATGTGGTAGTAGAGCCTGTCTGGCATTCTGCAGTTGTTTGGGGTAGCAACTTGCTCACATACAATATGATTTTTGTGCAATATTGACTTCATAACATTTTTTTCAAGTCTACACAAAGGTAACTTCCACAGATATATTTATTCAAAGCCTTTAGGGTGGATTGTGGGGTTTCCTTTTATTGCACACAGAAGTTAAGGAGTTTGTGATAGCTATGTGCCTTAATAAACCAGGCCAGTTACTTAATCTCATCTTGCAGGAAAATTGGGGCTCATTGTAAGGTAAAGGACAGTGCCTTACACTTGTGGTGTAAAGCCAATGGACATTACCTGCTGCCAGGAAATGAAAACCAAGGAGATATTCAGGTCAGGCTTCTTCTGCTCACTTGCTCTGTGCAGTGGACCTAGCCTCTGCTTGGTGAGAACAGGTAACAGCCGTGCTGTTCTTGGGCACTCATGTCCGGTTCAAAAGGTACTCCCTGAGACAGAAAAACACATTTTCAAACCAAGCTCAATCCATCCCATCACCTAAAATTAAAACATCAAAACAAAATTGTATTTTAAAATTAGCTGCTATTCCCAAGACTTAAATTCACTACTTTTCGTCATTTGTGATTTATGCAATCCAATTGAATTCAAGGAGCCCCCAACAGACATTCACCTGGAGTCAGAAAAGCAAGTTTTTCCTTGCAGCAGAATTATTTTGTCAGTGTTTGTAGTATATTTCTAAAGTTGTGAGGGAGGATTTAGCTTAGCAAGTTCTTAAAAAGAGCTGCAGTTAGAATGTCCCACATGTAAAAAAAAAAAGAATTACACAATATTTTTCCAGCAAGAAGTATTTTCTTTTCTTAGTCTAATCCTCCATAATCTCACTAACAGGGACAAAATGTTGCTGCTTTTCATATTCTTGTGCAGAGCTGTCAGCAGTTGTTGACAAGTTGCAATATTCTATTAGGCCTTAGTGTTTATACACATGCTCTCACATTCTGAAGTGAAGAATATATACACAAGACATCCACAGATCTAGTTTGGCATTTTATCCATTTATTTTTTGCCCCACAGCATGTGATGTCTGTCCTGTTCTGCTGCCATAATCTGTCATTTTCTGCATTTTTCCTGCTTTTTGCAATTCTTTATTCAAGCGATGACTGTTTCCTTCTTAAAATCTCATTGTCATGCTTCATTCAACTTATTGAGCAGTTAAAATTCCTGTTATTGCATTACCCATATTGTTCTGTATTATGAAAATAGTCCATCTTTGTCTGCTACAGCTTGTGCTGATGTAGATGTCAGCTGAATGACCATATATTCATTAGAATAGCCTTTTTTCATATTATATTACAGAATAAATTGTAGTAGGCAATTTCATTATCATATTTTTCTATTAATTTTTAACATCCAAATTAAGAATTTTAATTCTGAATACATTATGTCCTTTTAATATGTACATGACAGAATATTTCAAAAGACATAATAAATGTCATATTTATAGAAGATTTGTAGAGAAAATGCTGAGAAAACATGCTACAATCCTTCAAGATTTTTAAATACAACTATGACTTTAAAAATAAGGTTAGTCTCATTCTCTTTTTGACATTGCTTTTTTTCATTATGCTTTTACTAGTAAAAGTAAACCCTGAATATCTTTAAAAGAGAGAGAAAGGGAGAGAAAATGGGAGAGGGGGAGAGAGAGAGATAGGGAAGGGAGGAGAGAGAGAGAAAGAAAGCAAGAAAACAAGAAAGGAAGAAAGGAGACGATAAGGAGAAACTAAACAAGAATAAGTTTAATTGAAATTTTTGTATGTTTATAAATTCTTGAGGATTCTAGTGACACATACAGACAACTTGTAGCAACAAAAAATCCTCTTCTATTCTGCTGCAATTTTCTAATCATCACTGGTCCCTCTGTGTTTTCTGTGTGTGAACCACAAAATTTTTCTCTATTAAAGCCTGCCTATCATGTCATCTTACATTTTCATTCACATTAGAGAGAGATCCAGGTTGCAAAGACACTGAGATAAGAAACTATATTTTCCTAATACCCACAGTTATCTGAACACAAAATAGTTGTTTTTCATTTTTCTGTTCTTAATATAAAGCATCAGACCTGACATGAAGTTCCCATTTCTGTGTTAGCGCTATGAAGATTCATTGAGATGTACTGAAATACAAGAAACAGTGGCACAGCTTAAAATATCATCTGAAAACTGAGGCAGGGGCACCATACTTTGAATGAGAAATTGCTTTGCTTTTTGTTGCTTCTTAAAATAAAAAATCAATAGAAGGAAGAAAAAGAAAATTTTGCTGAGATGACGGTTCCTTTCAATTCTGTAAGGAAGCCTGAGGCATACTGATGACATCTTTATACATCTTTATGTTTCTGAGTTAGGCTGCAAAAATAAGTACTATTCTAACAGCAAAACTTGGTTAAAGCATAGAGGGAAGTGAGGATGATGCATATATGCCCATTTCAGTAAATGCTTCTGTCTATTTAGTCACATGAAGTTACTTACAGAATTAAGGATTGGTATTAATACTATTTTCAGTCTGGAAAATATTAGCACTATATCAACAATTAGCTTCCAGATTTCTTTTTCTGGAGGCACAAAAAAGATTTAAGTATATATTTCTCTGAGGTATCCATCTGATGCCTCTGAACACCTCCTGTCTGATGTTTTTCCTTTAGTTTTTTTTCAGATTCCTCTTTTGGATGTGCTAATGGAACTCTGCTATTTTAAGAATTGTCCATAAAGTAAAGCTGTTTAATATTTTTCCTTCCCCTCCACCCTAACAGTTTCACATAAAGGCATTTCCCTCAAAGTGGACTTGAACAGCCACCAAGGTCACTAGTTTGGAAGAAAACACACAGTTTAGCTGAGGTGATCATTGTCCTGGTTTCAGCCAGGATAGAGTTAATGTTCCTCCTAATAGCTGGTACAGTGCTGTGTTTTGGATTTAGGATGAGAACAATGTTGGTAAGGCAGTGATGTTTTGGTTGTTACTGAGCAGCACTTACCCTAGATCAAGGACTTTTCAACTTCTCATGATGCACCGCCAGTTAAGAGGCTAGGGAGCACCAGAAGATGAAGAGGACACAGGAAGGACAGTTGACCAAACCTGAGGGATGTCCTGTACACCTGGAATCCACTACCCCAGGGGTGGAAACATAACGCCACCATCTGCCATGCACTCATCCAGATTGCACTGCAAAACAGTGAAACTCTGGAACACCTGCAATATGTTGATCATATCATTGTATGGGGAAATGCAGCAGCAGAAATTTTTGGAAGAGGGAAAAAGTAATCCAGACCTTTCTGAAAGCTGATCTGATTTTGCCACAAAGTGAAGCAAGGTTAAGGAGTCTGCAAAGGATATCTAATTTTTTTGAATAAAATTGTTAGCATCCAACATCAAGGTGAACATTGTAAATCCCATTGGACATGATCAACAAAATAACAATGTCTCCACCAACTAGCAAAAAGGAAGCACAAGTTCTCTTACGTATTCTGGAGTTTTGGGACAATGCGTACTCTAAATTTCAGCCTGGGTTTTAAGCCCACTTTATCCAGTGACCCAAAAAAAGAACAATTTCAAATTTCAAATGGGACTCTGAGCAAAAACAAGTCTTTGAACAAATTGAACAGGAGCTCATACAGTAACCCTTGGGTCAGTTGGTGAAGACAAGGTGTAAGATATGTGCCCTACACCACATCCAGGGAGAATAGCCCTACTGGCAGTATCGGTCAAAAAGCACCAAGGAGACTCATGGTTAAACCCTCGGGTTTGGGATTTGGGAATACACAGGACATGAAGTCCATTATAGCCCAACTGAAAAAGAGATACTGTCAGCTTAAGAAAGGGTTTGAGTTGAATTGGAAGTGATTGGAACTGAAGGGCAGCTCCTCCTGGCATCCTGACTGCCAGTGCTGGGCTGTATGTTCAAAGGACAGAGATCACAAAGCAGGCTCAACTAGGAAACCTCAGTTGCCCAGAAATCTTGGAAGATATCATGAACTGTACAGAAGGCAAAGATTTTGAAGTGTTGCCAGGAGAGTAGGTGACATGTGCTGAAGATGTCCAAATGTATAATAAACTACCAGAAAATGAGAAGCAATATGCCCTGTTCACTGATCAGTCCTGTTGCAGGAAATGATCGGAAGTGGAAAACTGCCGTATGGAGTCCTATATGGCAAGTCCCAGAAACTGCTGCAGAAGGTGAATAGAGCCAATTTGCTTAAGGGAAGGCCGTCCAGCTGGCTTTAAACATTGCTGACTGAGAAAAGCAGACAGTGTTTTATCTCTACTGACTCATGGATGTTGGCAAATGCCCTGTGGGGTTGATTACAGCAATGGAGGCAGAGTATCTGGGCTGCTGCATTGAGCCGGCTATCCCTGGTGCCATAAAACAAGTTGGCAGGGATGAAGACAAATCTGACTGAACAGGGAGTTTTGGCTGGAACTTGGGAAAAAAAGGAGTATTCATGAACTTTGGAAAAAGGGACAAGCAAATCAGAAGACCTACAAGGATGTTGTGCAGGGAGAAAGACTAGTACTTAATTTGACTACTGATGTAAAAGATGATAAAAAAATGTTTCTACAAATAATACATCAGCAACAAAAGGAGAGCTAGAGAAAATCTCATCCTTGATTGGATGTGGGAGGCACATGGTCAGTCACTCTCTATGCCANTAATGTTCCTCCTAATAGCTGGTACAGTGCTGTGTTTTGGATTTAGGATGAGAACAATGTTGGTAAGGCAGTGATGTTTTGGTTGTTACTGAGC
Organism: Notiomystis cincta; assembly: GCA_013398075.1. NCBI lineage: Eukaryota > Metazoa > Chordata > Aves > Passeriformes > Notiomystidae > Notiomystis > Notiomystis cincta. The sequence goes on along the minus strand of VZRX01013178.1, from coordinate 15,598 downwards.
AGCACTTACCCTAGATCAAGGACTTTTCAACTTCTCATGATGCACCGCCAGTTAAGAGGCTAGGGAGCACCAGAAGATGAAGAGGACACAGGAAGGACAGTTGACCAAACCTGAGGGATGTCCTGTACACCTGGAATCCACTACCCCAGGGGTGGAAACATAACGCCACCATCTGCCATGCACTCATCCAGATTGCACTGCAAAACAGTGAAACTCTGGAACACCTGCAATATGTTGATCATATCATTGTATGGGGAAATGCAGCAGCAGAAATTTTTGGAAGAGGGAAAAAGTAATCCAGACCTTTCTGAAAGCTGATCTGATTTTGCCACAAAGTGAAGCAAGGTTAAGGAGTCTGCAAAGGATATCTAATTTTTTTGAATAAAATTGTTAGCATCCAACATCAAGGTGAACATTGTAAATCCCATTGGACATGATCAACAAAATAACAATGTCTCCACCAACTAGCAAAAAGGAAGCACAAGTTCTCTTACGTATTCTGGAGTTTTGGGACAATGCGTACTCTAAATTTCAGCCTGGGTTTTAAGCCCACTTTATCCAGTGACCCAAAAAAAGAACAATTTCAAATTTCAAATGGGACTCTGAGCAAAAACAAGTCTTTGAACAAATTGAACAGGAGCTCATACAGTAACCCTTGGGTCAGTTGGTGAAGACAAGGTGTAAGATATGTGCCCTACACCACATCCAGGGAGAATAGCCCTACTGGCAGTATCGGTCAAAAAGCACCAAGGAGACTCATGGTTAAACCCTCGGGTTTGGGATTTGGGAATACACAGGACATGAAGTCCATTATAGCCCAACTGAAAAAGAGATACTGTCAGCTTAAGAAAGGGTTTGAGTTGAATTGGAAGTGATTGGAACTGAAGGGCAGCTCCTCCTGGCATCCTGACTGCCAGTGCTGGGCTGTATGTTCAAAGGACAGAGATCACAAAGCAGGCTCAACTAGGAAACCTCAGTTGCCCAGAAATCTTGGAAGATATCATGAACTGTACAGAAGGCAAAGATTTTGAAGTGTTGCCAGGAGAGTAGGTGACATGTGCTGAAGATGTCCAAATGTATAATAAACTACCAGAAAATGAGAAGCAATATGCCCTGTTCACTGATCAGTCCTGTTGCAGGAAATGATCGGAAGTGGAAAACTGCCGTATGGAGTCCTATATGGCAAGTCCCAGAAACTGCTGCAGAAGGTGAATAGAGCCAATTTGCTTAAGGGAAGGCCGTCCAGCTGGCTTTAAACATTGCTGACTGAGAAAAGCAGACAGTGTTTTATCTCTACTGACTCATGGATGTTGGCAAATGCCCTGTGGGGTTGATTACAGCAATGGAGGCAGAGTATCTGGGCTGCTGCATTGAGCCGGCTATCCCTGGTGCCATAAAACAAGTTGGCAGGGATGAAGACAAATCTGACTGAACAGGGAGTTTTGGCTGGAACTTGGGAAAAAAAGGAGTATTCATGAACTTTGGAAAAAGGGACAAGCAAATCAGAAGACCTACAAGGATGTTGTGCAGGGAGAAAGACTAGTACTTAATTTGACTACTGATGTAAAAGATGATAAAAAAATGTTTCTACAAATAATACATCAGCAACAAAAGGAGAGCTAGAGAAAATCTCATCCTTGATTGGATGTGGGAGGCACATGGTCAGTCACTCTCTATGCCACTTAGACACACATTGGTCTATGAGGGCAAACAGGATCCACTCAAGTGAGGGAAAATCAAATGATATAACAGGCTGTTAACACTGCTCTGAGGGCAATGACTGCTGGGGCCTTCAAATATTGGAATGTACATTTAGCAAAAGCCTCCTGGTTAGTCAACACTAGGTGATCTGCCAATTGAGCTGCCTCTGCCCAATAAACATTCATGTACTATAGAAGGGGATAAAGTTCCTGTAGCACACGTTAAAAATACGCTGGTGAAGGCACTCTGGGTTATTCCTGCCTCAGGCAGTGACAAATCCACCCATAGAATTTCTTTTCCTCAAGGACCTGGGTACACTGGGTGGGTATTCAGGAGGATGGGGAAGTCTGATGTATATGTCAAGGGGATTTGATTTTGGATAAGACTGAACAATGATTTGAATTGTAAGATCTTAATTGCCGCATAATAGTGTATGCCATCTCCACTATGGTTGCTATATGCCATATCAACATTATTACAGTAAAAATTATCTGGATTTATGAAACCAATGAAAGTTCAGTAATGACAGAGCCAGACAAGCTTAGCTGAGACAGAACCAGAACTGGGTTCAGCATCCAAAATCATACATCATCTTTCCTGCCCTGAAGGACTGGTTTGAGAGATGGAGCCCAAACTCATAGACTAAATGAATTGACAAGACTACCCATTGACTAAGGAAACTATACATGTGTGTGTATATCAAAAGACAGGAAAGGTGATGATGATCTGTCAGGATGTATTGAAAAGTGTGGGTGTGACATACATAGTTTAGAGTAAGGAGGGAATATTTTGCTGGTTTCAGATGCAATAGGATTAATATTCTTCCTGGTAGATGATGCAGTGGTATTTTGCATTTAGGATGAGAATATTGCTGATGACACACTGATGTTTTAGTTGTTCCTGAGCAACTTTCCCTAAGTCTTCTCATGCTGTCCTATCAGTAAGGAGGCAGGGGCCACCAGAAAGTGTGGTAGGACACAGGCAGGACAGCTGACCCCAAATGGCCAAAGGTATATTCGCTACTACACGACATCATTCTGAACAATAAAACTGGTGGGAGTTGGCTGTGATTGGGAGCCCACTACATGGGGATTGGCATCTGTCTGTGGGTGATGACCAATTTCATTGTCCATGACTTGTTTTGTATATTTTTTAATTATTATTGTGATTATTTTCCCTTCCTTTTCTATGCTATTAAACTGCCTTTATCTTAACCTACAAGTTTTACCTTTTTTCCAATGCTCCTTGTCACCCCAGTCTGGGAAGTGAGCAAACAGCTGTGTGGTGTTTAGTTGCTTGCTGTGCTAAACCACAATTATCATTTAGCTTGAGTGATCTTTCCACCTATATTAAAGTTTAAATATCAGAGGTTCACATTTGGAAGAAGAAAATTAATCACCTCTCTGGTTAATATTTGTGGGTTTAATTTAGTTTATGAAGCACAGAAATGGGTTTAGCAGCACCCACTGGAGGAACTGGAGTGTTTCACAAGGAAACTTGTGAAACTTCTTTCTCAGCTCATTCTGAGCACTTCTCAGCTCATTTCCATAGCACTTCCATTGTAAAACAGTTCCTTTGTTGGGGGGG